>JAJLWU010000724.1:0-14444 GCA_030570855.1 Tardiomyces digboiensis | reverse complement strand
AACGAAACCGGGTACCAAAACGACACACCGGCAAAAATTATCGTTCCGTTGGTAAACTTAAATTATCCTCATTCCAGAATATAAGCAGATTGCCAGCCACTGACTACTTACTGTAAGTGGGTTGAGAGGTGAAAATAAAATGCCAAGGGCTGGCAGCTTTAAATGAGAAAATGGTAGGGTAACACCATTCGGATGAGGGCTGACTTCATGAATATCTTGCATACGATATTCTCGTCGATCCCACTGGTCACAAGATAATTCCATATTGGACGATGGCAAAGAAATTCTAGAATTAGACTCGAGATTATTTCGAGTGATCTCACCACCACTTTCTGCTCTGCCATTGGATGTTCTGTGGTTCTTTTGACAGATGACTCAATCACCAACTGACTCAACCCGAAAAGTTACCCGGCTGCCGATATCTATCAAACCTTTTTGAACTAGTTTATTATACAGGATCAGCCGCCAGCCTGACTCAATTGTAATCGCTTGGTGTCGCCAGTAATATTACGGGCTCTTAATGTGAGTATTTATTTTGTGTCTTACACGTTTTTGCTTGATCTTTATTCAATAGATAAAGCTCGAGTGGCTTCTAGAGAATTTCCCGACCTAGGCCCCGTCACCAGATAAGCCTAATTCTCGAGGACTTATCTGCAATCAACCCGAAAGAAGCGTCTTTTTACCTCAGTAGACTCGCAGTGTGCTCGTGTATCTATACCAGCATAGCTGGTAGCCAAGTGGCGACCATAGCAGCTACCAACAGTGTTGACGACTTGACACTGACCTCAGATGTTGCGAACCACACGACTCTTGCGACTTGGGGCCCCCCTGCAAACAGTCGGTGCTCGCCGTCTGGCATCTGCCGCGGCAGCTACCACCAATGCCTCCATGTATAATACCAGCTCTGAGCTGGATCGCGCAACTTTTACTATTCGAGATGGTCCAGTCTTTCATGGGAAATCGTTTGGCGCAAACGCCAACGTCTCGGGAGAGGCGGTCTTCACCACAGGTATGGTTGGTTACCCCGAGTCAATGACGGATCCGTCATACCGCGGACAGATCTTAGTCTTCACCCAGCCGCTCATTGGCAACTATGGTGTGCCGTCGTCGACAGCCCGTGACCAATTTGGTCTGCTCAAATACTTTGAGTCTCCGCATCTGCAGTGCATTGGTATCGTCGTAGCCGACGCCGCGATGCAGTACTCGCACTGGACAGCCGTTGAATCGCTCGCCGAGTGGTGTCAGCGAGAGGGTGTGGCCGCCATTACTGGCGTCGATACGCGTTCCATTGTCACTTATCTGCGGGAGCAGGGTAGTTCATTGGCGCGAATCACCATTGGAGAGGAATACGACGCCGACGAGGACGAGGCGTTTGTTGACCCTGCGGCAATCAACCTAGTCCACAAGGTGTCCACGAAGGCACCATTCCACGTTCCCGCGGGTATTAACTCCGAAGAAAACATCCATGTTGCAGTCATTGACTGTGGAGTCAAGGAGAATATTCTTCGTTCGCTGGTTGCCCGGGGCGCCTCTATCACTGTGCTGCCGTATGACTATCCTATTCACAAGATCGCCCATCACTTTGACGGCATTTTCATCTCAAACGGCCCTGGTGATCCCACTCACTGCAGCAACACCGTGTATCACCTCCGCAAGACGATGGAAACCTATAACGGTCCCGTTTTCGGCATCTGTCTGGGCCATCAGCTGCTTGCACTCGCTGCTGGTGCCAAGACGGTTAAGATGAAGTACGGTAACCGTGCCCACAACATTCCTGCCCTTGATCTCACTACTGGCAAGTGCCATATCACCTCCCAGAACCACGGCTATGCGGTCGACAGCACGACTTTGCCCGGCGAGTTCAAGCCGTTTTTCGTCAACCTCAATGATCAGTCCAACGAGGGTATGTACCACACATCGCGACCAATTTTCTCTACCCAGTTCCACCCAGAGGCCAAGGGAGGTCCTCTCGATTCGGCTTTCCTGTTTGACAAGTACCTTGACGACATTCGTGCCTTTAAGAAGCAAAAGGCCGCCTCGGGCATTCCCGACTCTCAAACCTCGCCTCTGTTTGTTGACATTCTCGCAAAGGAGCGTGTCGGCGTTGAGATTAATCCGCAAGCGTAGCCTCGTTTTGTCTGTTTGTGTACATATAGATAATGAAAAATGCATCCATCGTCTATATTCGAGCCCACAACGTGGTAGAGAGCATAACATGATGACTCTTTGCAGTTATAGCTGGGTTACAACGCGCTTTCCAAATGATTCTTTCCGGCAATGTTCGCGTTATTTGAGTGATCCTTGGCTTCTCACATATAGTCACGGCAAATCCAATACTTCTAGTGCTAGCATCATCGGCCCCACTTGTAACTCGATTTTCGCTCAAGCTGAAACTCCGCTCGCGATAGAATCTTGGAGTTCGCCCTCTAGTTGAAACTTACCAGCCAGAATCGAGGCATTCTGGTCGTGGCATGAAAGGCAGTGTGCACTGCATATGCACTTGCCAATGACTGTCAACGTATGCTCTCCATGATTGCGACTTCTAATAGCGTGGTTGAGAGCCAAATCTGCAGCGAATTCGAGTA
This sequence comes from Tardiomyces digboiensis, assembly GCA_030570855.1. NCBI lineage: Eukaryota > Fungi > Ascomycota > Dipodascomycetes > Dipodascales > Trichomonascaceae > Tardiomyces > Tardiomyces digboiensis. The sequence goes on along the minus strand of JAJLWU010000724.1, from coordinate 11,859 downwards.
AAAAAAACTCGTCAAGTCCCGTGAATGACTCTCACACCGAATGGCGCCAGTTACGGCATCTGAGTCCGTACATCCATCCAATATGGGAAGCCGAGCCCGAGCCGTCCGCAACCGTTGCTAACTCTTGCTAACTCTTGCTATATTCATTTTACGTCACTAATTTAATTACTCAGGACTTGGTGGATGGAAATACACCACCTGGATGGGATGGCTGACGAAACGCGCCTCTTGCGGGAGCAGCTTGTATCAACAAGAAAGAAAACGCATGCACGGCCACAAGCAGCCAAAGTCGACGGATGCCAGTGGCAAGAAAATCCTCAATGAGCCGAGTATGCAGGCTTGGTTGTCGCGGTTGTATCTATCCTGACGCAATTCTTGTTGTGAATTAGGATGACTGGCGAACGTTGACCCTGCTTGATGGCAAATAGTGGACATGTCCAGGACGAGTGGCGGTCGAGAACGCATCTTGCTTGCACGAGTGCATTGTGCGAACACGTGGCCGACGAAAAAGAAACCCGCGAAGAGTGCCACTCTCGAGGGGTATGAGTAGCAAGAAGATCCGCAATGAGCCAGTTGTGCAGGCACGGTTGTCGCTGCAAGCCTCGTTGCGAACGGTGACGATTGGCAAATGGTCGATGCTGCTTGATGGCATGAAGTGGGCCGCGTGAGGTTGGCGGCGACGTGCCCGGCTCGATCTCGCCTCACATGATCCTCATTGGTAATTGCAAGAGAGTCCCGTATGAGATGCCAAAGCTGGGATGCTGGCCTCTTTATTTATAGTTGGAGAAGCAGCCACGTCTCTATTCTGGCCGCTGGCCCTTGCCGCTGCATTTTGCGCCACAAATTCCACTAAAGACCTCGTCGACGTTTGTACCATTTCAATTGCAATGGCCGTATGGCCTGAAGTTCAACGGTTGCGCTGTGCCGGGGATGAGCAATAAGCGATGGTATAGAAAGCTATGAGGGGCCCCTCGATTTCAGGTTTCTAAATAATATTTCAAGGATGCAGGGCCATGATGCGAAGCCCGCTTCCCGTTTTGGGCTCGGAGGCCTATGGAAACCGCACTGTGTCAACTGACAGTTCTGTGAAAACGCTACAAAGAGCGCGCTACTACAATTTTCGAGTCCATCCCGCTTGGCTCTGGCTGCGTACGCCCAGACTCTGGATGGTGATGAGAGCAATCGAGCCGATGCTTGCAAGACCTTGCCGGTGCCAAATCTGTTGAATGTCAATCGTGTGTGATCTGCTTTCTAGCGCATTCTCCACAACTCGTTGGGAAAGCCATGCTCCCGCTGCTTCCCAGTCTCCTCAAACGCGCCATTGATGTTCCACAACGTGTGGCGCTACATCGCTGATTTACAGCTCGCCGTTGTTCACATTATCACGCAGCGATAGACAAGGTCAGTTTGTATGTTTTATTTTCGTAGTCGTCGACCACGCGCCATCGGCTGAAAATGCTTCCCCACAAAGGCGAATACTAATTATTACTGACTTTAAGTTACCTGTAATTATTCAGACAACGGCTATGAACGTTTGTAAATTAAGAAATCATCCGTCTTTTACTTTAAAAACACTACGTTAGCGGAGTTCTGTGATAAATAACCTGTGTTGGCTCATCAATGGTAGACAAATTTTCCATCACTACAATCCTACATGTCATACCGTGCGTCGAGGTGGGTCCGCTATTTAATTGTTGTAACCAGTCCAGCCACGGCCTTGGTGTCCAAACTGGCCGTATCCAGTGTAGGCATACAGGTTCTGCGAATACTGGCCCTGCTGTTGAGCGCCCTGGGCACCTGCGGCACCTGCCTGCGATTGGCCCGGTGAGTGGGGCTGCTTGCTCGAATCATCCCGCTGCAAAAAGTCGGAGATACCAGAGAGCGTCTGTTGCTGCTGCTGTTGTTGCTGTTGTTGCTGCTGCTGTTGCTGCTGCTGCTGCTGTTGCTGCTGCTGCTGTTGGACAGCAGGGATCTGACCTGCGGCAGCTGCCTGCTGCGCTTGAGGCTGACGGTACGCTCCCTGCTGATCGTAATACGAATGAGGTTGGTTGAAGAACTTTTGACCAGCGGCAGGCGAATATTGCTGTCCAGCGGCAGATGCAGCAGGCTGCTGAGGATACGTGTAGTTTTGGTAGTAGTAGCTGTATGGGTTCATGTAGAACGGCATTGGCTGCTGAGGGTACTGTGGGGCAGCGCCGGGGGTAGCAGTCGAAGTGGCCGGAGATGAGCCCGATGCAGAGGCGGTGGCCGAACCGGTAGTGGACTCGGGATATCGGCCCTCGAGGTTGCCGTTGCGGCCGACCTGATCATGTTGCTGGCCAGCTGCAGCGGCGTGCTGGGGCTGACCGGCAGCGGCAGCGGCCGCCGCCTGGTTTTGGTAGTAGTACTGGTAACTTGAGCGCTGGGCGTCTGTGGTGGCACCTGGGTAGTGCTGTTGGTACTCAGATGGTAGCGAATAACCGCCGTTGTACCCAGGGTGATGAGTTCCCGGATACATGTACGAGGTCTGCTGAGAGAAGCGCGAGTAGTTGTACGGCATGGCCTGTTGTGGAACGGGAGCCTGCTGAGCCTGGCCCTGTTGCTGAACTGGCATCTGAGCCGAGGGTTGAGTAGGTGCCTGGACTCCGGCCTGGGGTTGCTGGACCTGGGTGGGCTGGTGTTGCTGTTCAGCAGCTGGTCCCGAAGGGACTTGGACCTCGTGGCCGCCAATGTCTAGCGAGCCAAATTGAACATTGACGCTGTCAAGCGAACGAGCCCCAATGGATCCCGGTAGAACAACAGGGCCCTCGCGACGCTGCTCTTGCTGGGCAGCAGTCCTCTCAAGTCCCGGAGGATGAGCCTCAGATTGTTGAGCTTCAACAGCGGCTTGCTGGGGCTGCGTTGGCTCTTCCTCAGCAATCGCTTGCTGTGGCAGTTCGACAACAGGTGTTTGTTGAGGTACAGAAACAGCCTTTGCTGGCTGCTCCTGGGCGGCTACCGTTTTAGCTGGGGCAGGGACAGGCGCCGGCTTCGGTACCGCGGCAACACGAGCCCATGACATGGGCTCCTTAGAAGCAGCAGGGACCTCAGATGCAGCGGTCTTTGCCGAACTAGGCGTCTTCGTGGCGGTGGTCGTAGCAGATGTTGTAGAAGCATTGGTCGTAACAGTCGTATCAGTCTTTGTAGAGGATGGGGCCTGGGCAGCAGAGCTCGGTGCAGGCGCCTGGGCGGCCTGGGCGGCAGGAGCCTTTTGTGGCTGTGGTCGACTGGACAGCGCGTCAGCCCACGTCCTGGCTCCGCCACTAGTCTCGTTTGCAGAGGCTTTCGGGGCTTGCTGTTGAGGCTGCTGTTGCATCGATGCTGGCGCGGTGGGCACTCCGTTCGCTTCGGCAGTGCCAGCGGTAGCAGGTGCCGGTGCTGCTTGGGTCGCTATCTTTTCTCCTCCTTCACGCTTGTGCCCTTGTCCAACGGTTGCCTTGGCCGGCTTTGAGTCTGTTGGTCGTGATCGCGGTGGTCGCTCCTCTCGCTTATTGATCTTTGGTCGTGTCTCATGTTCAGGTTTCTTGGCTACAGGCTTAGGCTCTCTGGTCTTTTTCCTCACTTCACCCCATTGTGTAGCGTGTCCTGTGGTTAATATTCAGATCAAGCATCCACGGAATAAGCGTACGGAATCGATTGAGGATACCCACAAGCAAATCGAATCATGGCAACATCTGCCGCTTTTAGCTGGCAATGGATCCAATACATAGCAAGGGATCCGAAATAATGTCACAGGACCAATTCGCATAGTGTCTTCGATTCATGGGTCCGCGCTAACTAAAGAGTCAATCCAACATACCCTCTGCAATCCGCGAAACCGCAGCCTCAAGATCGCCATTTACATCGCCAATCACCGCCAAAAGATCCTCCTCCGTCCAGGTGGGAAACAACTCCTGTAGAGCCGAAAGTGCTTGGCCATGTTGCGCTTTTAATTTCCGGCTCTCGGCGTCCAAGCTGCTATTCTTTGCGGTCTCTGCGGGCCGACGGTGGCCTCTTCGCGGCTGCCTCGTCGTATCGCCCATGTCTCGCTGTGTGATTTGTGTGTGTACGTGTTGTGTGACTAAACAACCGCCTTTAGGCTGATTTGCTACGTGAAAAATCGAGATTCGTCGCTGCCCCACAGTTCCCAGCTGTACTGAAGATTACGCAGGGGCAATGTGAGAGTGCCGATGTGGGCGTAATTGTTGGTCTCGTGGGCGTGGCTGGATTTGGCTATACGGTGGCTTGCGTTTGTGACTCCTTGGAGTACTTTCGGCGTCATATTATGAGTAATTGACGGGTTGCTGTGTAATGGCAGCAGATTGTGTCGCCCCAGTCTTGCATATCCACGCACATAGACGCATGCCGGGATCGTGGCAGCCAGCCACGCTTGGAACAATGGGTCTTGGTTCTTCCAGTTACTATGTGCCACTACATGTCGTGGCCGGGACCAGACCTCTGGCAGTAACACATCAACCGCTGTGCTGTTGCCACGGGGGTCTGGGGGCTGGCCCCCAGTAGACCGGCTAGTCGCTATTGATTAATACATTTTATGTCGTTAAACAATAGATGAGGGCTCCGACAGCGCATTAGTCGCGGACATAGATTCCAACCAGACACTTGTCGAGCATATGCTCGAAGTTGACCCATGCATGAGTCCGCACAAACAGCTGGGTCCCGTCTTTGCCCGCCACCCTCATGAGCTGGACAACTCCTCCCGGGTGGTATTCTAGATACGGGGTAATATTGTACACTCGGCCACCAAGCACAGTCCACGCGTCTTCCTTGGTGTGGTGGCGTTTTAGTTCGTCTTCGTTTACGCGCATCAGCGTTTGAACGCCCTGATGTTAGTTATTACGTTTTCAAGTCGCAAAGCGAGGTTCATCGCTTACAGCCAAATCTTGGCCCGAGCTGCGCAGCGTGGCCCAGTCCAGAGCCGATCGACCAGGTTTGAGTGCCACTTTGCCGGGTTTTCTGGCGCTGGCCAAAGACGACGCGCGCTGGACCGAGTTCGGGGCCGGGAAGACGCCTAGCCGCGACGGGTCGGGCTTGTCTCCACTTTTTGCATCTTGCCCTAGCTTCTGTGGAGGCAGCATGCGTGGAGACGAGGACGTGTTCGCGAGGATGGCAAATTGTCGATAAAGTCTTTCTGTAACTAATTATTATAGATTATGTAAATGCATTGGTCCACCGTGCAGCCGCCAGACATCATGGCGTGGCGGATTAACGGTTCCTAGTCGTTAGTGGGCTACTTTAGTTGCATACGTTTGTTCACTTGTCAACAGGTGGCAGATTTTACAAGTGTTGTAGAGATGCAGGTTGGCTCCATTGCGTTCGCATGATTGGCCGCGGCATCAATTCGTAGCGAACCTATGGCTAAACGCTAGGCCCAGGGCACATACCAACATCTAAGAGCCAACTATCGTCTGAGCGGTAACGGATATGTGGGGTTTGTCCGATGTCAGATGCCAGGGCGCGGGATACGGTCCGAAAGGGGAGCTTGGTTTTGTGTATTTGTGCACAATTTTGTGTTTTCCCCGGAACTATGCTGGTAACCGCCCCAACTGTGAGCCGGAAAAACGGTCCTAGTGTGCTAACGAGATCAAGCACAGACAGTCGAGGTGCGTTGTACTATATAGAAGATCTCCGAGTCTGTGAACAAGGAACCCGGGCTCTGTACTGAGTGTGAATGGCTCGTAAAACAGCCATTGAATCTGCTCTATCAACAAAGTGGTTCAACCAACGGACCGCGTTAACGGCAGTCGGACTTTTACTCATAGCCTGGGTTCTTGCACCATCTGTGTCAGAGACTGTCAGTGCGTGGAACCCGTTTCCGGAGCTTTTTGCCGTACGATTTGGAGGCGGCGCCTGCGACGACGAGGACAAGATGCTTCGTCGCAAGAAGAAAGCAGGACGATACACGGTTGGACTCCACAATCGCGCTAATGATTGTTTTGCAAACTCAAATATTCAGGCGTTTGCTGCGTTGCGGGAGCTGTATGCGTACTTAATGGATATGGCGTATTTGGCGCCCGAAGAAGCGGTCGAGGGAAAGCTATACGGTCGGCTGACGCGAGCGACGCTTGATATGGTACGGAGCCTTAATGAGCCGGTTTCCGGCACAAAGACCATTTCACCGTGGAAGTTGTTAGGGGTTGTCGAGAAGATCTACAATTCGCGAATCTCACGAGCGCAGCACGATGCCCACGAGCTTCTCCACCTGCTGCTTGAGACACTTCAGGGAGAAAATGAAAAGTTAAGCCAGTTGTACAAGGACGGTAAAGGCATTGACCCGATTGCATCTGTCCCTCCATTTGTTTTTGAAGGAGCCACTGTGGACCAGATCATTTGTTCAAAGTGTGGCTACAAGCCGCCAGCCAAGCCGGTCTCATTTCTGGTTCTGAGCCTGATGGTTCCACAAAAGAAGAGTGCCACACTTGAATCAATACTGGATGGCCACGCCGCCCCTGAGCACATTACTGACTACGGCTGCGTCATGTGCCGCTTGCTGGCGGCGGTGGAGAAGGACCCGTCACTGGCTCCATATCTTTCGTCACCCGAGTCGCTCCCTGAACGAGTCGAGCAGCTACTGCCGAAAAATGTTACGTCTAGTATTGCCAAGTCTACCAAGTTTCACCGGCTCCCAAAAGTTCTTGCATTGCATTTGTCACGAAGCATTTTCGCCGGCTATGGAGCATCCCGTAACTCGTGCAAGGTCGAGGTTCCAGAGTACCTGGAGCTATATGAAGAGAGTCCGGCTATTTTGGAATCTCAAGGCTTTGGCAGCATTGATACTGACGCAGACGGTGCCGGGTTTGGCGCAGGCACTGGCGTGCTGAGCCGCCGGCAAAGAGTCCGCTATGAACTATCTGCCGTCATTCGCCATAAAGGTACTCATTCGACAGGGCATTATGAATGCTTCCGGCGGAAAAACTATCTATGGTGGCGGCAGCATGTTCCCGGAAAAGACGTCGAGTCTCTGTTGCCGCTAGTGGCCATGTCAGCGCCTGTCTCACCGCGCCCACAATCGCCCGTCATGTCCTCGGCCGCCAGTTTTGTTTCCACAGTATCTGCATCTGCTGCAGCCGACCCAACGGGTCCGACTGTCCAACGGTCGAGCTCGTCGCTGCGGCTCCCCTTTGCTCGGTCCCAGACTCCTTCGTCGCCGCCCGCCGAACACGAGAATCGAGCCGAAGATTCGGCCGCTGCTGCTGATGCCGACTCTGTTGCCCCGTCGCCGCGCGTATCCATTGACAGTTCATTTCCCGCCCACAATACTGCCAGTACGACCGAGACTGTAAACGGATCCACGCCGCCTCGCACCACTGGTCACCGTACTGCGACACAAAACGCAAACGGTCTGCCGTATCCGAATCGGTCCCAGCCAACTCCCGCCTCGCTCTCCACGAGCGAAATCACCCTGCCGGCCCAGATCTCTGGCGCAACTACCCCCAACAGCATCCATTCGACATCAGTGCTGGCCAGCCACATTAGCAGTATTGTCGGCGAAGTGAGCCCGTATCCGTGGTGGAGAATCAGTGACGACAAGGTAACCGAATGCTCGACAAGGGATGTCCTCAAAGAGGAGTCGGGTGCGTACCTGCTATTCTACGAGCGGGTGGTGCACTGACATACTACTACCGCTAAACCAATCTCGGGCATTATATTAGTCGTTCAGCCGGTACCAAGCACAATGATAAAAAGGGCGTCCAAGAATAGCGGCAGTCAGGGCTCCCTGGGGGCAAGCCCCCAGACCCCCCTGGCAACCGCTTCGCGGTTGGACTCGAGCAACGTATTAGTCGTTAAGCGGGGTACCGAGCATAATAATAAAGCAGACACACCAAGAATAAGATCCTAATGGCCAACCACTTCAGCAGTATTGTATCCACCGTGGTGAATCAGCGCCCGCAAGGTAACCGAATGCTCGACCAGGGATGTCCTTGAAAACGAGTCGGGAGCGCTCTACGAGCGGGTGGTGCCACTGACAAGAAAAAACACATACTACGGCTAAAAAGATCATAACCAATCTCGAGCAATATATTAGTCGTTAAGAGGGGTACCGAGCATAATAATAAAACAGGGCATTCCAGGAAAAAGAGAAAAGCAACCAGCCAATAAAAGAGAAACCTTAGTCAGACTCGGCAGCCTTTGCCTTGTAGGCAGCCTTCTCGTCTTCATAACGCTTCTTATCGGCACTGGCCTTTGACTCGTAGGGCGCCTTGTCGGCATCGCTCATGCTCTTCCACTTCTCGCCAAGAAGCTTACCGACCTGGCCGAAAGTGGCGCTGGGATTCTCAGTCTTGACAGTATCACGCTGCTCATTGGCAAAGAACATGTAGGCCGACAGCGCTCGCTTGGGCGCGTTGGGGTCTGTTGATGAGTATTTGACTTATTTAAACCCAGCGTCATGCTACTTACCCTTCTTCTTCTTCTTGCCGTCGTCCTTGGTGCGGCGAGTACGTTCTTTTGGCATTGCGACTTGTCGACTATAAGAAAGGTTAGCAACGTGCGCGGAAACACAAAGTGGGGGACCCCGCGCGGTGGCGGCCGTCACGCGACAAATAGCCCGAGAAAACATCGATTCCCTCTACAATACACCAGATCAGTCCAATCTATGCAATCACAATCTCCAACAACGCGTCAACAAAATGCAATTGTTCAATCCAACGACAAATTGAGTGCCTATGTTGAGGTCGCGTGTGGTGCGCTGACCCAGTCCCGCCCCTCCCGTTATAAGGTAATCGGGGCGGGGGCTCTGCAACAACAACCAAGGAGCTGTACCCTAGCCCGCTCGTCCCAATTGTCTACCTCGATTAGGAAGCGATTGCTCTAACTGCAGCGTTGCTACGCAACAGTGTCAGCCGCGCGCCATGGTAGCACCGGCCATTGGGACGTGCTGGCTACCTCGTGGCAGAAAAACCCACCACCAGCCAGGAGAAAACATGGCAATTAGTGGGCAACGTGAGGAAATCGGCTAAAAGTGCCGAGTTCCCACCGGTCCTTGTAATGGCACAAAAGGTGGTTGCAAATTCGACGCCTCAGCCGAGACCTGCCCCGGCGAGGCCACCGTTTCGCCGCTGTTCGCCGCCCCAACATGCCCTGTGCTACTTTTGACGGTCCTTAGACACGTCAATTGACGCCAAAACTCGTCTCAAACAGCCCCTATACACGCGTGGCACCACCGCCGAGCCGTATCCCTTCGCATGCTCCACCAGCAGTAAAAGCAGCCACGGCAAAAAAAAACACGCCGTCACAAACAAAAATTCAGAAAATATCTGTATCCTGTCCTATCCATTGCAATTTTAATGTTTGGGTCCAGTCGTGGTTCGAATCGCCCTCGAGCGTTGCCGGGGTGAACTCACTTACCTTGGTCAACTGTAATACTATGGGGTGTGTGTGTTAGGCGGGTACCGCTCTCTCAGTGTGGTGGGTCTCTCACTATGGGAGACTGCTCACACTATTTGTAGGGGCCGCGCCCCCCCTCACTATAGTTGATCGGGACTTTGGACTCCCAGTTACGCGTGCTCAATGTTACGCGCACATTACGTTTGTTTACTCACGGCGTTGCGTGCCAACCGGCGACGCACCGTCACCACTACCGCGCTAGCAGAGCGCTCACTTGGCCACTATGGTCTTGTAGATATATGAATGGCCAGTGTTTTGCTCGGTTTTTTTGTCCTTGCGACATCAGCTACCCACAGCCACCGACAAAGCCGCCTGGTATGTGGGTCGACTGTGATATCGCATCCACTGTAGTGCGTCCTGGCTACTGGGGGTTGCACCCCCAGACCCCTGCCTTTTTTGTGGCAACTCGGCGCTTCGCTTGAGTTGAGGGGGGAGGGTTCAAGGTTTACGAGCTGCCGGGGCGCTGAACTATAAAACCGCCAACGCGCACTGCGTAGCCGCGACGCGTCTGCAACCCACCGATCTTGATCGACGCGTCTGGCAGCCTCAGATTGTCGTCCCCTGCTGGTCCCTCATTCCTCACGGCATGCAACGTTATTACTGCCTAGCAAATGCAGCGGCACCAGCCGATGGCAAATTAGGATCGGCAATCAGTTTGATCCAGCCGCGCAACCGACCGCAGGGCATCGACAGTGCCGGTGCTACAATTTCTGGTTATTGCCAAAATCTTCCTGTTGTGATTGTAGTAGTAGTGTACAATACAGCACACATGAACATTATGGCTTTATTTCAGTGTCTTTGTCGTAGAGTTCGCGCGAAAACACCCACTGATCCTCGATCTCGTCTCCTTGCTCACCGCTCACCGACTGGTATACTGGAGACGTGTCGGCGGCTTGACGCAGGCTAAACCACCGCTGCTTCCAGTTCGTGCCGTCGGCAGCTTCGTCCTTGCGCATCTGGCGCTGCTCGTTCTCAATCTTGGACTTTTCGCGATGAATAGTGTCAAAATCCCCTGCCCGAATCGCCTCGGCGACCTTGGCCCACGCTCGTCGAGACTCGAGCTCATGTTGTTCACTCTCAGGTTTGACGCTAAGCTCCGGCGTAACAGTCTTTCGCGCGTCCAGGAACGGTCGCTCTGTACCAGTGGCCTCGTCCCGAAGCTTGGACTCTTCACTCCACTGGCCCTTGACTGTATACAGCGTCTTTGAAGACGCGCCCACACGCGTCACTTTGGCAGTAAATGAGTTCTTCTTGCCTGAAAAGTACCCTTTGCCAGAGTAGTCAATCTTGGCTCGGTATCCAGTGCTCGACTCAATATAACTCGCACCCTCTAGCTCCACGTACGGAGACCCAAACAAGATGCCCTCAATGTGAAGCGCTGGCAGCGTCACCACATAAGTCTCGTCAAATTGCTTCAGATAGTAAGTTGCGTGTCCACGCTGTTTGACAGCAATTGTCGGCATGGCAATTCTCGCCTTGATACCATTGTATCCATCGAGGTACACTCCATCCTTGTCACTCCAAAGCGCATAACCGGTGATTGGCGGATGGTGAGATACCTGTTCGGATGCCAACACCACTCCACTATCTTTCCACTCACCAACAAATACCTCTCCCAAAAACGGGTTCAGCGGCTTTTTCTCGCTCCCGAGTTTTTCATTTCGCGACGTATACTGTCCCCTTAAAGTACCAATGAACCACCGAAGTACTGCAAGAAACCGTTTTTCTTCATCCTGCTCGCGTGCAGCTGCTGTAAAGAGCTCGTGGTCCGCATACCAAAACTGCGAATACTCCACCAATGACGTTGGCGACAAGATAAACGGCGGCGCTGTCAGCGATGCAAGGTCGCCATTGAAGTTGGCAATGCTTTTCAAGAAGCTAGACCACGAAGACTGTTGTTAGCACTTCGAAACGCCCTCTTTAACCCTGTCAGTCATGGGTTTTGTCGATAGTTTACCAAAGGTTCCTGAAATGTGTGTCAATACCCATTGATCTCACATCGCACTTGTCGCACTCAAGTCCCTTGATCAATCCGTTTCCCCTGGTCAGGGACACCCATAACCGTCGAGTAGTTCCTCGGGATAATGACTTGCGCCATGCATCATCCGATCCAAAAAAGCGATATCCAACTAACTTACAGAAGAAGCTGCCATTGTGTTAGCAAGATTCGGGTATCTGATGACCTCCGTTAAAGCACAAAGTCTATTGTACTCTGAGCGCCACGAGATTCGGCGTACCTTTGTATGTAGGGTATGGGTCCGAGGTCAGAGATGCTAACGTAATCGTGACGAGTCGGCGTGGTGGTCTCGCGATACAGCATAGAATCATTTTCATATACTTATTAAATGCAAAGTTTGTGTAATAAATAGGCTTGCAGTCACCACTGCGGGGTCGCATCGAGAAGATGCCAACGAAGGCCATCGGAAAGGTCAAACGGATTTTCTATGACCGTGTCAG
>JAJLWU010000723.1:0-14472 GCA_030570855.1 Tardiomyces digboiensis | reverse complement strand
TGGTCTTGTATCCCACTGCCCTTGAAGTTCAAGAGTCAAAGTTCTGCTTATCCTGCGATACTGATCTTAATGAATATGTCGATAACGTTCTCAAAGTTGTGTTTGACCATGCTCGTGAGGTTCGCAAGGCAAACATGAATAAGCAGACTCCCGGTGGTACTAGCTATGGTCCTGGACCGACTCGCGCCATCTTGTTCTCAGCTGCCAATCCGGATGTCTGTGCCGTTTTGAACTGGAAGCAACCCAACTACCCTGTTTTCTTTTTCATGAATGGATTTCAAACAAACGGGCGTTACATCAGTGCCCATCAACTTGTGCATGATCGATTTGAAGACCGCCGGTGCGTCAGTCTCAAGGATGCAACAACGTTCGCCAGCACCAACAATCTGTTAGGAATTATATGCAACTCCGACGTTTTAAATTCAGTTCCCAGCGTTGTCTCGTCCGTCAAAGCTACTGGTCTCGTGCTTGTTGCCAATAATCCAAAAGGAGATACCAGTGACGTCGACGGCGTGGATGGCCTCAGAACAGATCACGTTCTCAATTTCACGCAAAGCATTGATATGTAACTAGATTAACCAAAATAGGATTCTTCGTATTACTTGATTATCAAAGTAGTCTCTTTGTTCTTCTAACGACACTTGTGTGTTTTTGCCGTACTACATGGCAGGATCAATGCTGATGCACTGCAACGACAAAGGTTTTTCTACCCTTCCAGCTGCCCTCGTTGATGGCATTTGCAACTTGTCGGCGGTCACCAACCGGTAGAACGATTGAAACATGTGGCATCCACAGTGGAGTGAAATTGCCCTCTTCCTTGCGGACTTCGACTCGTACCTCATCAGCGTCAGACTCAAACTTGACGACAAAGTCGGCACGTACTGGTTCGAGAAGCTCGCCCTCGTCTTCGATCCATCGGTACTCGTATGAGACACTCCCTCGAGAGGGAGGTGCTGGGAAGAGTTGCAAAACACGCAAATCGTCATAACCGACAACTCCACCTCGGTCCTCAGTCAACACGTGGCTGTTGCCCTCACGCTGCGTCAGAGTTACCTGGGGCTTGCCAACAGGTATCACGGTACCTTCGCGTGCAAACATGGCAAAGTGGTCAAGCGGTGTAGAGATATCAACAGTGGAACCGGCTGAATACATTGCATACGGCTCATTGAGATCATAGTATACCTTCTGGTCCTTCGTTGACTCTGAGGAAGAGGAAGGAAGGTAGACTTTACGCGAGAACTGGTTTGCAAAGTAAGCACCGGCGACAAGGAGCTGGCCGTGACCGAACCAATAATCGAGGCCCTCAATAATCTCGTCTTCGTAGAGCTTGCTATCAGAGGCAAATTCGTTCCAACCGAGCCAGGTGTTTGCCGGCTCCGCATAAAGATGCGACCGCCAGTTGAGGTTGTTGAGATATGGAATCATCTCGTAACGCCACTCAATTTGTTTGCGTATCACATCAGCCACATGAGGGTACATCCATGGCATGTTGTTGAGCGTTGATCCCGTCGGATCCTCCTTACAGGGCTTAAAAGAATGGATACAAAAGCGCGGAATGGTAACTCCCATTTGAACCCAGCGGACGAAGAGCTCCGGCGACGGCAGTGGGCCACCAAAACCACCAATATCGTTTCCATACGACTGCATCAAAGACATTTGAGCGTTCAGGTTCATGGCGACTGATCCTCTTAGTGACCTCCAGCTGGTCCAATTATCTCCTGACCAGGTGGACGTAGCATATCGCATAGTGCCAACATTGGCAGAGCGCGTGAGGACAAACGCTCTTTGAGCTGGTCTCCTTTCGAGTAGTGCCTCTTGGCTCTTTCTAGCCATCCACTCGGTATGGGTCATTCTGCCAATGAGACCAATTGGTAAGGGCTCCTTGCCATCACTGTTGTTGTCACAGAGGAACTCATCGTCGAATAGCAAGTACTCATTGTTGTCATTCCAAATGGCATCGACACCGAGGTCCGCAAGACCAAGAATGCCATTCTTCCACCAATCCTGGCCGGCTCTACTGGTGAGGTCGACCCAGCTACCGTTCGCGTTGATACCTGGTTGCGACGACCAGATGCGTGTAACAACCGGCTTGTTGGTCTTGGGGTCCTTGAAAAGCGCTCCAGCCCTATAAAGACGTTCATAGTCAGGATGACTCTCGAGGACGTAGGGCTTGACATTTGGGGCCACTTTTATATTGTGCTTCTGAAGCACTCGGACCATAGCGGCGAAATCTGGATAGCGTTTCTTGTTCATCGTGAAAACACAACGCTCGCCATTATCGTCGACAGTATAGCCAGATGAGAGATGCATAGCTGAGCAAGGAATCTTGTGTTGTTGACACAACTGCGGCCACTTTTCAAGCAATTCCTGTGCTGGTGGATCGTCGCTTTCTCCGAGACCCATTCCACTGGCAAGGTAGCCTAGCCAGTCTCTTGGAACCAATTGAGGCATGCCAACCAATTTGCCAAACAGTGTCACCAAACTTTGTATTGTCTCACCAATAATTATGTATTCCTCTAGACCACCCCAGTCCTGCGAGTGCTTCTTAAACATAGTCCATGGCTCATCGACAAACCTGCCAATATCCCACGTCGCGTCAGAATTCGAGGCTGAATAAAGTGCCACAGACAGCCCCTTGTTCTTGGGAGCCGAGATCAGAAAAGGTGTGTGCTTATAAAGAGGATCGGTCAAGTACGGGTCATAATTGGCGGCATCCGAGCCCGAGATGGTAAATGAGCGGCGACTAAGGTCGAGAGGAGCAGCCTTTTCTCCCATACCAACATGAAGCCGGCTGGAATCAAAGCGTGTGTATCTCGCGATGCCATGTTCATTGAGACAGTACGACTTGTGAGGTGTATCAGCGTACAGCCGCTCACCATCGCGAAACACCTCGACAACAACAGTATCCTCATATGCAACGGTGATTGTGGTGTCCCCAACCGTTAACGTTGTTGTCAAATTGTACACATCATCTTCCCGGCTGTCGAATGCAAGCGGCTCTCCCTTCCAAATAACGTTTCCATGAGGCGGGAGGGGACGGTTTGGACCCTGTAGTGTCAATTTGATCAGATTATTCTGCAGGACCACAAGCTCGTACGAGAACCCATCCGGGTTTGTCAAAGTAAAGCAGCTTGTCTCCTTTGTCTCAAGAGGCTTGAAATCGACGAGAGGACGCTCAATCATGGTGGTGCACTGGTGGCTAAGACGACTCTCGTTACGGCGGATTTGTGCGACCTTTTTGACTCGTTGAACAAGTGTGGCAGGGTTACATAAATCGACGTGTGGAATCGTGTTGGGAGTGTACCCCCGCGGGATGATATGGTTTCCTCTGCAGCTTGGCACGAATTTGAGCCGGAGGCGGGGGTGGTTCGAGGCAACATCGACCGCAACATATCTGAATTGGGTAATCATTAAGCCGAGATCGACAACGCTAATGCGGGGACACGCTGATACTACAAACCAAGTCCCAACTAAGCTTCTCAAACTTCAGTATTGCTGAGCTCTTCCTTGTGTCTCTTTATGGCTTTTGCGTTTTTTTGTTTGAAGCACAATCGGCGCCACGACAGCTCAGAATTAGTCTGCATGCGGGGACCTATTCCGGCGTACTTCGGAGCTACCCCCACAATGCCCTCCCCACATATTACCTTACCTGTCTCACTAGTCTTTCGATTTGAGCCGCTGAAGTTGTTTCGACCAATATTTAAGGACACGGGGCGGCGAGTATCACTCCCGGTGTGCACTTGGGTTGTCCAACTCCTAGCGATGACTGCCGACGACAAGAATCTGTCTGTAGTGGACTCTACCACTACAGATGCGGCCTCTCAGTTAGAAAAGGGAAAAGCTCGGTTTGCCGAGTTTGTTAATCCAACAATCCCAGAGGAATTAGATGCGGACCAAGATGTTCTCCAAACTGCTGATGAAACGGTTGTTATCACTCCGGAGGACAACAAGCGGCTCCTCCGTCTTATTGACAAGCGCGTCTTGCTTGTGATGGTGATTACATATTTATGCCAGTCTCTAGACAAAGGAACTATGAGTTTTGCATCGATTATGGGCATTCAGAAAGACCTTAATCTCCAAGGAAATGAGTACAGCTGGTTGACTACATGTGTTTACCTTGCAATCCTCGTGTGCGAGTTTCCCCAGAATCGGCTCGTCCAACTGTTGCCAATCAACTGGTGGCTGGGTGCTTGTATCACCGGTTGGGGAGCTACTCTGGCATGCACTGCCGCCGTCAATAACTTTCAAGGCGCTGTTGCACTACGTACACTTCTCGGGGCGTGCGAGTGTGTTACACAGCCAGCAGCCATTCTCCTATCGGCAGTTTGGTATCGCAAAGAAGAACAAGCTCGAACCATTGCCCTGTGGTACGGAATGAATGGCGTCAACTTGGCTATAGGTGGCCTTCTAGCGTTTGGTTTCGCTCACATCACCAACGCTTCACTTGCCAGCTGGCAATTTATGTTTCTGGCCCTGGGCTGTATCACTGTTTTATGGGGCTTGTATGTAATTTATTGGCTCCCACCATCACCAATGCGGGCACGCGGATTCTCTGATGAAGATCGTACTAAATGTCTAGAGCGTGTTCGTGAGAACCAGACCGGAGTACAAAACAAGAAGTTCAAGTGGCCTCATGTCAAGGAGGCATTCCTAGACCCCATGGCTTGGGCTTTGTTTCTAGTCTCTATATTGAACACGATTCCAGTTGGTGGTGTCGGTGCTTACATGAACATCATCATTTCAGACAACCTCGGTTTCTCCGTGCTTCAAACTGACCTTCTTTCAATCGCCCAGGGAGCCATTCTTGTCAGTTTCCTGGCACTCTTTACGTGGTTGAGCAACAAAACTGGACAGACGCTTTTCATGATGATTATCGCAACCATCCCTCCGGTCGTGTCTGCAGTTTGCTTTCTCTCTGTTCCGAATACGCCGGCACATGCTGTGGGCCTACTTATCGCAATTTACTTGACTCAGACTTTGCACCCACAAATGACGCTCATCCTCAGTCTTATTTCGAGGAACGTTGGCGGGCAAACAAAGCGAAGTGTTGTCACGGCCATGTCATTCATCGGTTGGGCTGTCGGCAACGCGGTTGGCCCCCAGCTTTTCCAGGCGAAGAACGCGCCTCAATACCGACCCGCATTTATTGCTCAGCTGGGCTGTTACGTTGCCTCGATAGTTGTATTTGCGTTGATGCGCATGTGGTATATGGAGCAGAACCGCCGCAAGCGCAAGGCGTGCAATCAAGCCCGTGGCAGACCTGACGACGCTGAGGATGACATTGATTTATCCTTGGCATTTTACGATCTTACAGATAAGCAGAACGTCTGGTTCCGTTATTCTTACTAGACTTTCAAATTTACTAGCAGCCGCCGTCAGTTTCGCTGGCGCCAATGTCGTTACGTATTTCAAAAATTTTAGGTCAATATTTATAGTGGACGAAGGCGAAAAAGTCTGATTATTCAAGTACAATGCTAATTACTGACTTGTAAGTGGCCCGCCAAATTGTGAGGACTCGAATCACATCACGGCTGATGTTTCACCGACCAACTCTTTCCGGAGCATTAATTCTGCGACGGCATTTTGATTACCCGAATAGTCAACCCACCTATAAGCCACCACGGTGTGATGATCCGCCGAAGTGAAGCCGCCTCATCTATACGCCTCATCTATGGCTCATCTGTATGGGCATAGCGAGGTGGGACACTTCATCAAAAGCCTCTATACAGCACAGGTGGGGGTCAGATGTGGGGGTCCAGCGATTTGAGTGACTGAGGTTCAGTGGCCAATTTGAAAGTTCCAAGTGGGGGGAATACCGCGGTGTGGGGGTGGGCACGGTATAAGTGCAGTGAGGATCCCAACGCAGTCAATGATCCACACATCATGGCCAACACCTCTGTTCTTATTGATCGCCTCATCGATCGTCTACTCCACAATGAGGACGAATCAAATGAAAAGTTTTTGCTACGACTCGACGATGGCCGAATAATTGACACCAAGGGCTGGAACGGTTGGGAATGGACCCATGGCGTTGCCCTCTTCGGTTTGTGGGAGCACTATCGTCTAACGGGTGCAACTCAATCCCTTGATATCATTGAGAAATGGTTCAGAGATCGCATGGCAGAGGGCGGCACTACCAAGAATATCAACACAATGGCACCATTTTTGGCACTCGCATGTGTTTACGAGCACCAATCCACGAAGAATCCAGAGTATCGCGCATGGCTCGAAGAGTGGGCAGAGTGGTGTATGACTGAGCTTCCTCGCACTAAGGAAGGTGGATTCCAACACATCACCTATTTGGAGGAGAACCGCCAGCAATTATGGGATGATACGCTCGTAATGACTTGTCTACCTCTTGCCAAAATTGGTAAGGTACTGGGCCGAAAAGACTATGTGGAAGAAGCCAAGTACCAGTTCCTGGTTCATACAAAGTATCTCTCCGATCGCAAGACTGGATTGTGGTTTCACGGTTGGACGTTTGAAGGAAACCACAATTTCGCAGAGGCGCGATGGGCACGGGGCAACTGCTGGATCACATTGGCCATTCCCATGCTTCTTTCTATACTAGACGAGAAGGAGTCTTTCTTCTCTCGTGCTCTTTTAGAGACACTACGGACCCAACTAGACGCTCTTTGTCCCCTACAGGATTCTGAAACAGGTCTATTTCACACGCTACTGGATGACCCAACGTCGTATGTGGAGTCATCTGCTACTGCCGGGTTTGCAGCAGGCACGCTATATGCTATAAGAGCCGGCCTCATTGACGACAAGCAGTACAAGCATATGGCCAACAACGCACTCCAGGGTGTCGTGAATATGATCGCCGAAGATGGTGAGCTAAAGCAAACGAGCTTCGGCACAGGTATGGGCTCTGACTTGGATTTTTACAGAAATATCCCTATTACTCCGATGCCGTATGGTCAAGCTCTTGCTCTTTTTGCCCTGACCCAGAGTTTGACGCCATCCTCGTAAGTGCTCGCTCCCGTAGTACTGCGTCTCGTTCATCATTCATAGCATGTACATAGGAGGATAAATTTACCTCATATCAACCGTTCATGTTAGTGTGCGATCCAAAACTCCTCTACGAGGTGATACGCGGTCTTAAAAGAACGAAAGAGCGTGCATGTCAACTTAGGCACGCAAATGAAACGCGATTCTGGATGAAATATTCTATTTTTCCGACATTGTCCTAGTTTGGTGATACCCGCACCCCTTCAGAGCGATTAAACATTAGTTCGCAGTAGCAGCTTTGATAATGATAACCGGCGATCGGTGGGTGTAGGGGATGCCCCGCTCCCTGCAGACCGGTCAAGGATCAGACCTTTCAGACAGCCTTCAGAAAGGTTAAGCATGTTACCGATTCTTGTGGCGACCAGTCCCGAATTATGTTCCCAAAATATAATTGACAGGAAGTCAAGGCATTGCTCAACAGGCTAACAGAGAAATGACTGGCGAGAACACCCTTAGAAGAGGCGTTGCGGGCGCTGGCCGCGTGTGAGCAATCCATATCGAGAATATCCTTGGGATGAAGTTCATGAAAGTCACTGCTGTATGCACAGTTGTCGAGAAGGAATAAGTTGGGGCGAAGAAACCTGTTTCTCTAGTTTTGAAATCACAGATATTTATATGTTCTTGTCAACATAAGACTTCCAATAAACATCAAAGGGCCAGAAAATAGAACCGCCATGCCCCAATCATTCGCCTTTGCCACTATTTCATTCGCGAGGCTTGGACCTGCAAGAACTCCTAGTCCTAGTACGCTGTTTAATAGGCCCACCTTCGACGCCAAGTCTTTGGGCCTGAAAATATCGGCAACCACTACTGGAATCAAACTCACAAATCCTGAGCCGAACAAGCCGACGAATACCACAAAAGCAGTCATAAGCGCTACAGGTCGTTGATCAGTTCCATTAATGACAACTGCCGGTAGCCAGAATGCCAAATGGCCGGTTCCGCACAAAACAAAGCTAACAATAAGAGCTGTCAGCTTGCCATACCTGTCGGCGACGGAGCCAATACCCAATCGGCCTATAATGGATAGGCCGTTCATCAGGCCGAGCAACCAAGCAGCATATCCGGGATTAACCCCTTTAGCCACTGCAGATGGCGTTATGAGAAAATATCGTGGAAGGAATCCAGTCATTGCCACTGGGCCAGCAACGAGGAGAGTCACGAAACGGATGTCCCGTAGGAGCCGAATATCTAAAATCTTCCCAGACTGTCGTTGATGTGATAATGGCACAAGGGTTGCTCGCGTGCATAGGAAGGCGAAAAAAGAGAATGCCAACAGACATGCTGCAATACACCCAAGGGTTCGAAAAGTTGTAGCCAGCCCGTACCTTTCCAACAAAACTCTCACTGAGTACGGCAAAATGCAACCACCGAGGGCACCTCCCGACACGACGAAACCATTCGCAAGCCCATGCCTAGCGAACAGTTGACGTGAGACGCTAACAGCAGGATAATACACAAACGCCGTACCCAAGCCAAAAGTCAGACCCTGAGAGAGAAGAAGCTGGTAGTATTTGGACGAGGCACTAGCAGCGAACAGACAACTAAAAACTATTCAATAAAAAGCGGCTGGGCCTTGTGCCAACAAACGAACACGGCCCGCAAGGAGGTTTCATCGTCTTAGGACTGTTGCATATGCAATGCCTCTTGGAAGTCCCACGAGACTTCCGACTCACGTTCGACACGCGTAAACACAAAAACCATTACAAACGGTTTCATGTATCCCCTATTACCCCACCTTTGGTGAGTACGACCATAGCTATGCCAAGATTGAGCACAAGACGCCGCAGTGAAGACGATTCCTGATTGCCGAGAGCACAGGCCTAAAGGCGTACTGGACAACCAGTACGTCACTAACTATTCATGTAGGAGTTCGGTCAAACACCAAGGGTTCCGAGAGAGTTCACCCGGGCGGCGCACTGGCCACGCACTTATAATCAATCCGTGTATTCGCTTAGCTAGTAGACTCGATATTCACTTGCCCCTCGCAAGACTTGTATCCTGGGCTGGTTAAATATTCAAGCGGGTAAAGACGGCAATGCTCTAATAGGAACGGTCCGCAATTCGAGCGGAGTTGGACGGTCCGATGTATTGGTCTAGCGGCCCGCGAGACGGCCCGCCGGGGCGGCCTGTTGAGATAACCCGTTGATCGCCGGATCGCCGGATAACCTGCAATACTTAAAAGTTAGTTATCGTCACGATCAATTCGTGGTTGTAGCTGGGGTTCGGGCGAATCTCCTACAATTCAGATGCGGTCATATGAAGGTGAGAAGACGACTTCCCGTCCGATCAGTCCTAGTCAACCATCTTACAGCTACACTCAGTAGTGCAGTGGGTGACCATGCGCGAACAGGTAGTACTGCATCTTTTTTCTCTCAACCTGAGTGGGCACAAGGCTGTATTACATGGTTGGGGACTCACAGCTAACTTAGAACTCCAGTTCCCGACGACAATTAGCATTTTTAAAGTTTTCCGTTTCCCTTGACGTCTTGTGCCTTTCTCTTTTCGTCGCTGCTACATCTCAAGGCTGCCAGATCAAGTTGCCTAGCACGGCGCCCTTGATCGAATCTACGATTGCGGCTCACACCGCGGAATCTCGCTCCGCAAAACCCCACTGTTGGTGCAGCTGTTGCGCCAAAAAACGAAAAAAATAGTATCAAGTAATGGATCAGTGCAGGAATTGGTGGGCAAAGTCTTGAGAGGAAGGTGACGGTTCTGTCGACATTTATAGCGGGGTTGAGAATATTCGCCAACGCTACTGGGTACTCTTGCCTCTGGATATCGTCTTGTATTTTGATAAATTCCGAATATTCAGCTTGGGATCTTCCATATGCTTGCGGACCGACTTTCGCAAAAGCAATAGCATCTAATCTACTCCTCGGGCTGTTACACATCAGCTTATAAGGGTTATTCCTGGAGCTCCCTAGTGTTTGCATATCTTGATGGACATGATTGTCAACACCTGACAGAGTCCCATCGCGGGCCGGTACTAATTGTGAGTATGATAGAGTGCCGACAACATTGGTAACTCGATCCTACGTTAGGACACTGAGAATTCTAGGGTGGTCTCAAGCTTATGGTCGTAATGATTTGGGTATATGTGTGCTTACTACCTCGTATATTTGGAAATCCGCAGCTCTGCCCAGAGCTCGATGTGCACAGTTTTGATTTACGCTTGACCCTCAGTCTTCCAGCTATTGTCTGGTATAATGGATAACGAAACATTCGTATGACAGCCTTATTTTGCTCAGTGTGTTAAAAATTCAAACGAGCCGTGCAAGAAAGTCAAGGTGCAGCTATTCGAAGAGGGATTAACGGCCCGATAGTCACTGGGTTGGGTTACCGACTTTTGTGCGGCGAAACGCTCAATTCTCTTGAAGGTACTTGACAGAGAAGACTGAATTGGCCTGCAATCAAGTCCTAATAACCTTAGAAACGAGTACATTACGTTTACATGCTTGTATATATACAGATGTAGAGCGCGCGGGGATTTTTGTTGTGAACCGCAGATCGCGAAGCCGTTACTTATGCAGGGATCTGCACCTCAAACGGTCAGATAACGGGCCGTAAACAATCAACATAAATAGACGTCAAAAGAGCGACAGATTTATTGAGGCCCGACATATCCTGTTGTTGAAATGACTGTGTTAACTCGGACAGACACTCCCCAGGAGACAACCGATTGGTGGAAGAATGCAGCTGTATACCAGGTGTACCCTGCATCATTCAATGATTCGAATGGTGATGGCATAGGCGATATTCGAGGCATTATTGAAAAGCTGGACTATCTAAAGAACCTCGGTATAGATGTCGTGTGGCTGTCACCTCACTACAAGTCTCCTCAGAAAGATATGGGTTACGATATCTCGGATTACAAGGACATCGATCCTAGATATGGCACGGTGAAAGAGTGTGACTTGTTGATCCATGAAGTTCATCGCAGAGGTATGAAGATAATTTTTGACCTTGTCGTTAACCATACGTCGAATGAGCACGAGTGGTTCAAAGAGAGTCGCAAGAGCAAGGACAACCCTAAGCGCGACTGGTACATTTGGCGCCCGCCAAAGTTCGATGAACATGGAAATCGCCAGCCGCCCAACAATTGGTCAACATTTTTCCATGAATCAGCGTGGGAGTGGGACGAGACAACACAGGAATACTATTTACATTTGTTCGTTAAGGAGCAGCCAGATCTCAACTGGGAAAACCTTGAGATGCGTCAAGCGATCTATCAAGATGCGATTGTGTATTGGCTAGAGAAAGGTGTTGATGGCTTCCGAATTGACACGGTAGCGATTTATTCAAAGCAGCCAGGGCTACCCGACGCTCCCATTACCGATCCCAACTCCCCATACCAACACCCTGCTAAGCTAATTTATGAGGGCCCCCAGCTCCATGAGATCTTGCGCGAAATGCATGACATTGGATGGAGCAAGTATAACGCCATGACGGTCGGTGAAGGCGGGTCGAGTGAAGAAGCTAACCCTCTTAGATTCGCGCATCGTGATGGAAAGGAATTGAACATGATGTACACGTTTGATATGCTTTACGTGGGTCGCGATCGAGTTAACAATAAAGAGATGCCTTGGAAACTCACAGACTTGAAGAAAGCTGCGGGCCGCAATCAATACCTTGTTGAAGAAGCATGGCCAACAACTTTTCTTGAGAACCATGACTCTTCCCGGTGTATCTCTCGGCACGGCGATGAGTCTTATTGGGAAGAGTCTGGAAAATTGTTTGCCATCCTGACTACGACCCTATCTGGGACTATTTTCGTCTATCAGGGCCAGGAGATTGGCATGCTCAACTTTCCCGACACATGGACTATCGATGATCTAGAGGACGTCGAAGCTCACAATCTGTACAAAGAAGTGAAGGAACGTACCAACGGAGACGCCAAAGCACTGAAATCGGTTATGGACAACCTGCGCGCTTTTGGTCGGGACAACAATCGTACGCCGATGCAGTGGGATGGCTCCATCAATGGTGGATTCACGGCAGGAAAGCCATGGCTCAAAGTGAATCCAAATTATAGAGACATCAACGTTGAAAAGCAGTCATGGGATCCGTATTCGATTCTTGCGTTCTATCGTCATATGCTTCGATTCCGGAAACAATATGCAGATTCGTTGATACGAGGCAAGTATAAGGAAATCTATGCACAGTCTGAGGATATTTTCTGTTATTTTAAACAAGGCGAGATGACGACTTTGTTCGTGGCAATGAACTTCACCGATAAAACTCAGCCACTTGTCTTGCCGCAAAATTGTGATGATGACAATGGCAAAAACCTGACTTACAGGTTGCTGCTGACATCTGTAACTGGCCATGTGGACGGCAACCTCCAGCCTTATGAAGGTGCCATTTATCTAGCTACAGCTACGTAGTTAAACTAATATACATGTACTGTTACAAGTATCACCTTTGGTTGTGAACAGATCTTCCGATATTGATACTGTGATACGGAAATTCGCCTATTGTAGCGTGGTCTTGCGTCTGCCAGCCCAGTTGAGGTCATAGAACGACAAAAAACAATGAACTCTGAAGTACTATACAGTCCCTGCACATTATTCCCATTGTGGGTGGTCGAAACAATGCTTAGCGTATTGTTAAGCAAAGCAAAGTTTGCAGCCAAACCAACGGAGGATTGTATTATCGCTCCGTTAGCTCCAGAGGCGAAACATGATGGCGCGCGCTCCAACATGGTTTAATATGGAAGAGGTTCGATCTTGGC
This sequence comes from Tardiomyces digboiensis, assembly GCA_030570855.1. NCBI lineage: Eukaryota > Fungi > Ascomycota > Dipodascomycetes > Dipodascales > Trichomonascaceae > Tardiomyces > Tardiomyces digboiensis. The sequence continues at coordinate 1,724 of JAJLWU010000723.1, read as the reverse complement.
ATGTGCAAGGTTTGTTGCATACTGGCTGACGCCTCTAGGGTCCTCATTTTTGGTTAATACATAGATCTAGGTTCCGAAAGATTCCCTGAAAAACACCAATCTTTTGTTTCTCCTAGAATTACGCGCGTTCTCTAAACGACGTGTTCTATATAGATCCGTATAGTTCTTCTTCTTCTTCTTCTTCTTCTTCAGTGATCTAACTATCTATAAAAGTAGCTGTCCGGTATCATGTACGTGCATATTTGTGTGAGTGCGCGGGCAGTGACGAAGTCACGCGGTCAGGTCGGACAAACTCGACCCGGGGCACTGTGTACACGCGAAGGCCCAAACTAACCCCTCCTGCCCCTTAGCGACACTCCCTCAAAATTCCGGTGACCCCGTTGCTCTTCTGCGGCGTCATGTTGTTTACTGAAAAGAGGCGTCTACTACAATAAATGGTTGTACCTCAGGGACGACCTCAACCCCAGAACGTGGGGTGCCTCCGTTGAGGTCCCTCGAGCCGGGGAACTCTTGCTTAAAGCGTAGGCGTAAGTCTCCCTTGCGAATCTGAGTCTATTGAATCTATTGCTGATGAGTCTCTAATTTCTAACATCGCTGGTAATCAGAAAATGGGCTGATGACGCAACATTCTCGACAGCCACATGGGAAACGATTGTACTATATGAGGAGTAACGCACCACTACATACAAAAGTAAACTAGGCTAAAACCAAAGAGCAACAGACGTGTCTTTAACGCAGGAATTATGTTGCGCACAATATTTTCCGTACGTTAATTAAAATATTCGGGTATGTTGAGTGTGTTGTGTCTACGTCAAGTAAATGATGAGATGCAAAATGCACGATACGCTTGGTTCTTTATCTAACATGCGTATCTAGAATCCCAAAAACACCCCGCTCTGCAGCTCCACCAATTAGACAGCTCCTACAACAAAGAACACCCAGATCCGTATAGATCTCACATGTAATAGATCACGCTGTACCGCTTCTCCTTGTCAGAGGTGCTCCCCAAAATTGCGTCAACTCTGCATATATTGCTTTTGCACTAAACAATTGGACAAACCATCTACACCTACCGATTCATCTACAAGAATACGTTAATTCTACACATCCATTTGGATTGAGATATTCAGACTAAATCAGCCACATACTTAAGAAGCACTCACCCAAGTAACGTCTCAGATACAACCATAATATTTTAACAAGCACTCAGAACACAAAACTAAAACTCAGAACTAATATCAAAACTCAAAAACTGAAAACTCAACTAATAAATCAACTCAGAAATAAACTAAAAATAATAACTAAACAAAAGAACTAATCACAAACTTAATAACTCAACAAATAACTAAAATATAAAGGGAACTCAGAAATTAGAACTAATAACTCAACTAATAACTAAAATATAAAAGAGAGAACTAATGACTCAAAGCCGGCCAGTTGGCACAGAACTTATAACCCAGCCACCAGAACTTATAACTCAGCCCGCAGAACTTCAACTCGCCGCCAGAACATATAACCCAGATTTTATGTGCCAACAGTGCCGGCTTTGAGTCATTAGTTCTCTCTTTTATATTTTAGTTATTAGTTGAGTTATTAGTTCTAATTTGAGTTCTGAGTTCTGAGTTCTGAGTTCTGAGTTCTGAGTTCTGAGTTCTGAGTTCTGAGTTCTGAGTTCTGAGTTCTGAGTTCTGAGTTCTGAGTTCTGAGTTCTGAGTTCTGAGTTC
>JAJLWU010000722.1:0-15009 GCA_030570855.1 Tardiomyces digboiensis | reverse complement strand
TCTACAACCTTCAGGAATAGCAAGCTAACACAGCTATTGCTAGCTAATGCATTTAATGAAAAACTGGGGCAGAAATCGGCTATCCTGGTCAACATTGACCCGTATGGAGACTTTAACGCGGCATCACAAATCCTTCGCTACTCTGCGCTCGCTCGGGATGTTGCGGTTCCACAAACTCGTGTGACGTCACTATCCAAAATCAAGCAGGCTGAGGCTACTACTACCTCTAACGCCATGTCAGGCCAGCAGATATCTCAGCATCCTACTCAGAATGCACAAGACCAGAACAAGGAAACTATGGCGAGCGAGCTTGCTACCGCCTACGAGCGTATCCAAGAATTGGAGAACTTGGTTGCAGATGCGGAGAATGAAATTAACGAAGTTGAGACACGGGTGCGCATGGAAATGGCTGATGAAATGGATCGTCGCCTAATGGAAATGCAGCAAAGTTTCAGGCAACGTTTGGATGAGGACTGGGAGCGGAATCAAGACGTGGCTGACCGCAAGATTGCTATATTTTCAGAGCTTAATCCCACTGCAGACCCCAGCGACTTATTGCTCGAAGTTGAACGACTCCAAAGGGAAAACCAGATGCTCAGGCATGAAAACGACCACCTTTCCAATATTATCCACCATGCCGAATTATCCTCTCCTCGCAAGCGATCTCGCGTGGACGCCTAAGCGAGCGCAGATCGGTTGTAAGCTGGTATAATACAGCCAGAGATCCGGTTATCTGATTAAGTACAATTGCACTTTTATTCGTTAAATATATGATTTCATGATGTGCGTCATTAGCCAATGTTTGCACATTATAGAAGGCGGCGGTCGGAAATGTATCGAATAATCGGACCCTGTCCTGCAATATCAACAGTCTTTTCAAACCACGACAACAGTACACCACCGTTACCATGCGATTGGCCTAGAGGGGAAGCCATTCCCTTGTAGAGGTACTTGACAAGTACGTTTTGCTCCTCAGTGGAGAGGCGCTCAATAAGGGGAGTCACGTCAGACGACCGAACAGCCGTAAGAATGTCAAGGACAATTTTCAATTGCAAGTCCTTGGACTCGTTACTTCCTCCATATGGAGGATTGGACAGTGCTAGTGACAGAGAGCCGGCGTAATCGCCTTTGGACATAAGCGCGCGAGCCTGAGTTCCGCGAGATTGAATATCCTCAACACTTACGGGAGCACTCGGTGGAGCAAGCTCTTCCCTGTTCGTAGCCCTATCCGGGTCCAAAGCATCAATATCTATCTTTCTCCAATTCACTGCTGACATTGTTCGATAAGTTGGATTGGATTGAGTTTTCCCCGCTGGTTTACATGGCAGGGCGCCGAGCCACTCATGGGATTGCTTACTAATGCAACAATTATTATTAATATACATAGCTTACGTAGCAAGCAGCATCGCGGAAGTTTTTACTTTTGTACTTCAGGGCTAAGATAAATGTGTAATTTCTATTCAATTGTATACGTCGGCGGTGTCTCACATGTACTATCCTTCACCTGGGCTTGCACTGTTTCTTTGTCGTAATTTCTGACCATAGGATTTGTGCACGAGGAAATTACGCCAACGCACTACAAGAGGGCACACTACTGTCGTATCGTCACTCGTAATTGTAGAAAACGCGGAAATCAAACTCCAGTAAGCGTTTTGGTCCGTGACGATGAGGACGAACGGCTGAGACATTTTCTGCGGGACGATGCCATGGCAACACGGCCAATAGGATTGAATGGAGTTGTTACTTCTCGCGCCAAAAAAGGGATTTTTCGATTCGCAAACGGCTCTATCCGACTGCGACAGCTTGACTTTAACGTATCGTTAACAAGACGTTCAGCTATATAGATCAAGCTGGCTGCACTTAAAAAAGTGGAGTCGCTTGATACTGGATCTATGATTCAAATACGAAAACACTACCTGACGCTTTTATATTAGCCGCGCTTTTCGTCTGGGGCCAGGAGCTGAACCATGGCGGATGCAAACCGAATAATATCGAATGATCAAACTAGGATAAGTCCTGGGACGGTCCCGAGCAATGTGACTGGCCCAGTTGGAGTTGAATCGCTCCGGTCGCTCTATCACAGCTTGGATCGAGATGGAGATAACTCTGTTCACTTGGAGGATATTGTGCATTACATTTCAGAAAAGTACGACGCTCCACCGGAGCTCGTAGACAAGGCGGCCGAAAAGTGGCTCGCTAGCGTATCGTCGAACGGATATATAGACTATGCGCATTTTCAACGGTATGCTTTTTGAGATATGGCTTCCGGTAGCGTTTTGTAGATGATGCTAATTGCTAGATATGTGGAGGAGATGGCCCAAGTATTGAGTCAGTCGTTTGCTTCGTTGGACCTGAAGAAAGACGGAGTGATTGACTTCGAAGAACTGCAACAAGGGATAAAAAGTTTGGGGTTGGACTGCGATGAGGACATTGCGGACGTGCTTTTTAATGTCATAGACCATGATCAAGATGGAGTAATATCTGAGGAGGAATGGCGGCAGCAAATGCTTTTCGTGCCAGTTGACAGAGGAGAGCCCGTGCTCAAAGCGGCCTATGTGTTCTTCATCGAGGAACTTGACTTGGCGTCCGAAGGCGACGTGCTGTTATCTGCCGAATCAAGTCAGGGTTTTGGGTACTTTTTAGCGGGAGGTATTGCTGGCGTCGTCAGCAGAACCTGTACTGCCCCATTTGACCGAATAAAAGTCTATCTCATTGCACAAAGTGGCACAAAAGGTGTTGCAGCTGCTACTGCCGGCGCCGCCGTACAAGTGACCAAGGCAGGCGGACCTATTATTAATGCTCTACGGACTCTGTGGGCACAAGGTGGAATTCGAGCGTTTTTTGTTGGCAATGGTTTGAACGTGGTTAAGGTCTTTCCCGAGTCGGCCGTCAAGTTTGGCTCGTTTGAAGCCGTCAAGAGAGTGCTTGCTAAGATTGAAGGTGTATCGGATCCTAGCGAACTGTCTCGAGGAAGCACGTTTTTGGCGGGTGGCTTGGGTGGCATGTGCTCGCAATTAATAGTATACCCCATTGACACTCTAAAATTTCGTGTGCAATGTGAATCAATACAAGCTCGCACACGTGGTCGACATCTCATGATAGAGACGGCGACTAATATGTGGAAGGACTCTGGTATTCGATCATTTTACCGTGGTCTCTATGTGGGTGTTTTGGGAATATTTCCGTTTGCAGCTCTCGATCTCGGCATTTTCTCGGCAGTTAAAAAGGCTTACCTAAAGTCACAGGCTCTAAAGTACGGCATTGATGAATCTGAGGTGAAATGCGGGACTCTGGTGGTTTTGACTATGGGTGCTGTAAGCGGTTCGATTGGTGCATCGGCCGTCTATCCCGTCAACTTGCTGCGCACCCGGTTACAAACTCAGGGAACTACTGCCCATCCGTACCGCTATAAGGGATTCCGTGACGTTTTGTACAAAACCATTCAGAGAGATGGTTATCGTGGCCTATATCGCGGGCTGGTGCCAAATCTTGCAAAAGTGGCACCGGCCGTTTCCATTTCGTACCTCGTGTACGAGAGGGCCAAGCAATTCATGCATTTAGAGTAGTACTATACAGTAATTCATTGCATCGATATATAGTCTGTATCAGACGATCTGATTTCTGACAGCTTAGACTTGGACCTGTCCTGCTCAAGAATTAGGTTGAAGGAAATAGGTCCAGCATTCACAAACCTAACCGGTCTCACCGTCAATGCGTGAGATGCCCGCGTATGGTACTTTGAAGAATCAGCAACTATCCACGGAGAGTCAAACTCTAGGTGGGGCTTATTTCTGGTTTCCATCAAAATAGTAAAGGTGGAGTTCTCAGGCAAAGATCCAAAAGTTCCAGCTTGAGCGACCAGTGTAGACAGACAAGCGCGGAATTCGTCTGCTACTTGACCATATGAAATCCCTGTTGCAGTGGCATCATCACTATGTGCAGTGCTAACTGCGAAGCGTGACACATCAAACGCAAATCGTTCTAAAGTAACGTTTCCTGATGAGACAATTACGACAGAAATTTTTCTAACAACCCCATCCTGTATTCTTTCCATAGCTGTAGAGACCATGTTTTCAATCCATGCCAGAACTTTTGGGTGACGGCATTGGTAAGTCTGAATTCCGTAGTGTCGGACGCGCTCAAAAGCGGCCTCTGGGTAGACTTCGCGCAGGTACAAAATAAGGTGCGTTGCAACAATGAAGAATTCGTGAAATGCACTCAAATAATCAGAAGCAGCATGTGGTCCTGTTATTTCTGACATCTCTGATATAACCAGTTAAATCATGAAATCATGCTTCCTCATTATCAGAGGGCCCCCGGTATTCAACAATGTTGTTAATTCATCAGGTGTGATTCGGATAGATACCAGCAGCCGTATATGTACACGCGGCTGAACACCGCGCTATGCGAAACGCGAGAAGCATGCTCCCTTGAAGTCTTCAGACTATGACTATTAAAGCGATAGACAGCGAGTCTTTGCATAGACTTACATCGGGTCAAATTGTCGTTGACTTGTCTAGTGCTGTCAAGGAAGCGCTGGAAAACTCTTTGGATGCACATGCGACTGTGGTGGAGATCAAATTCAAGAACTATGGGCTCGAGTCTTTCGAAGTTATAGACAACGGCGATGGAATATCTCCAGAAGATTTTGACAATATAGCACTTCGGCACCACACGTCGAAACTACAGCAATTTAAGGACCTTGAAAAAGTTGCGACTTTGGGATTTCGAGGGGAAGCTTTGAACGCAATTAGTAGTATTGGTGAGTTATGCATGATTACGCGACGGGAACAAGACGTTGTTGCCACCAAGTTGGCTTTCAATAGATTAGGCAAGGTTCAAGAGAGGAGCACGGTTACTGCTACAAAGGGAACGACAGTTGCTGTGTCTAACTTGTTCCACTGGCTGCCTGTTCGGCGCAAAGATTTGGAGAAGAACATCAAGAGGCAATTTACACGAGCACTGTCGATGATTCAATCATACGCTGTCATTAGTGTTGGAGTTCGGATTTCAGTTTCTAATATTGCGCCCAATGGAAAGAGGACTGTACAGTTATTAAGCGGGGGAAAGGAAATCAGGCAGAACCTAGTCAATGTGTTTGGAGCCACAAGTGTCAATGGATTAATGCCTCTTCGTTTAAATCTCCAATGGTCCGGGAGGTATGCTTTTGGTAACGACGATCTAACTGTGAATGAAGTTACGATTGAAGGGTTTATTTCTGAGCCCGTGTTCGGTAAAGGTCGGCAGTCTGCGGATCGACAACTGCTTTATGTTAACTCCCGACCATGCACATTAGCCAAGATTGCAAAGGCTATTAATGAAGTTTATAAGCAGTACAATTATGTACAATGCCCTGTCATCATCGCCAACTTATTGATGTCGCCCGAGTCCTACGACGTGAATGTGTCGCCAGACAAGCGCACGATTCTATTGCACCAGGAAGCCCTGCTCATTGAAGAACTTCGTTCGCAACTATCCATTGCTTTTGACGACGCTTCTCATAGTGTCCCCAAGCGACACACGCTCGCCCGACATACCGACAACAGTGGTGTTGCAACCGGCAAGATTCCTTCAAGTTTTCGTTTTGCGCAAAATTCTCTGTCACCAGCTTCAAGATCAGATGGAAGACAAAATACGCTTAGGGACGGTGATATATCTCTTCGGAGTGTAAAGACCGTTGTCAGTTTGCCATCGGTGATCTCTGGTCGCGAATATCCACCAAAAACCCCTAAAGAGAGCTCTTCACCACCATCTGCCGAATGTGCTCCACTACAGCCCCCGTTGGAATCGGAGGATGATGAAGATCTGCCGCAGGATGAACCCAAGAAAAGCCCTGCTCGGAGGTCTCCGCTGCAAGTCGAGGAGTTATCGGTTGGCCATTCTCAGCTTGTGGAACCTGGGCAGGACACTCAACTTGAACAAAATGAAAGTGGTAATGATAGGGAGGAAGAGGACAGTGATTTTAAAGTGAAGGAGTCTAGCTCAGCCTCGTCAAACGACAGGGATAAAAGCTCTGATGTGGATCACGATTGCGAAACTTCAGTTGGCGCTCCGGTGCCATCCACTGAAAATTCTACAGTGGATGAGCCTCGTATCGAAGACACGTTGGACGCAATCATCAATGTGGCTGAGTCCTCGATGGAGGACGTATGTGGACAAGACGATGGCCATTACGAAGAAACGGGCGGCGCTCACGATGCCCGAACGAAACAGGTGCCTTTAAATTCCTTGGCGGATGATGTGAAGGCGGCGGCTGACATTTCTGGTCATGTGAAGGGGTTGAAAAATATCTATGGTACAAGAGCAAGCAAGTATATGACGCTCAATAAGACGATGCGAGTGGTCGTGGATACTTCGAGTATTCGCGACGAATGTCGAAAGAAAAAAAAGCTGTATTCGGACTACACCAAAACATCTCGAAAGCTGGGAGTCACTGCTGTGAACTACACTGATGATGCCGAAAACATAGAGCGCGGATTGAATTTAATTATTAGGAAGCCTGATTTTTTGAGAATGCGTATAATCGGACAGTTCAACCTGGGATTCATTTTGGTAATGAAGACGCGAGACGATGGGGTGGACGACCTTTTGATTGTTGACCAGCATGCTAGTGATGAGAAGTATAACTTTGAGCGCCTCCAGCAAGATACGGTAATGAAGAGCCAGCCCCTGGTCGTGCCGCGGGCATTGAACTTATCTGTCGTTGAAGAGCTTACATTGATTAAACACGTCGACTTGTTCAAGAAGAATGGCTTTGTTGTGCGTGTCAACGAGAATCAGCCACCAGGACAGCAGTGCACATTGATTTCTCTCCCTTCAAGCAAGACACTGGTATTTGACGAGAATGATCTCCACGAGTTAATTTATCTTGTGAGTGAGTCTCCGGCAAATGCTTCTGTAAGGTGCTCCAAAGTGCGTGCGATGTTGGCTATGCGTGCGTGTCGCAGTAGTATCATGGTTGGAAAACCTTTGTCTATGTCTACAATGGAGAGCGTTGTCAAGAATCTTGCTAGTCTTGATAAGCCTTGGAATTGCCCCCATGGGAGGCCTACTTTGCGCCACATAACAACAATTGCGGAATGGGTCTTCTATAGCGAAGATCTATGATTAATGCCTTTACGACTTTTAGCTGAATTACAACGCATTTTGACTTAGTTGGCGGCAATCCCGGCAATCTTGGTAGAAAGATCTAGTAGAATAATGTGTTCGTCTGATCCATCATTGAGTCTTTTGTCGACATCCGAGAGAATCCAAGAAATCTTGTTCTTTTGCTCAGCACTTAGAAAGTCATCTGTGAGAAGCTTGTCATGGAGCTGAACAATCAGCTGTCCAACACTATATCCTTCGTAAACAAGGTTATCCACCCGCTGACGAACTTGCTTAAATATAAGTCCAAAATCTGCAGAGGTGGTTTCTGGCCGACAGGCAGCGACTAAAGATTGCACCTCTTCGTCTGGCACGTAGCCGGAGATCTCGTTCACAATGCTAACTGTAACTTGTTTTGCCTCGACTTCCATCTCATCGCCTTCATCGTCATGCGATGTGGCTGTATGGCCACAAATTTTAGCAGCAGATTGCAGTAGCGTAATTGCCTTTCGAAGATCTCCTCCAGAAGTCTGCAGCAGTGCCGGCAGCGCGTCGTCAGAGCAGGAAACACTCTCGCTCTTCGCAATATGAGTGAGCCGGCCAACAGAATTGCTCTCATCAAGCGGTTTGAACCTAAACTTGGAGCAGCGAGATGCCACCGGATCTATTATTCTCGTAACGTAGTTGCAGATGAGGCAGAATCTGGTAATCTTAGAGTATGTTTCCATAGTTCGCCTCAAAGCTGACTGAGCATCGTTTGTCATTGAATCAGCCTCATCCAAGATAATGATCTTGTACGGCGGACATGGGTAGTTTTCGAGGTCCCTCTGACTTGGTTTGGAAATCGTGGTCCGAGCAAAGTTCTTGACTTTCTCGCGTATGATTGCAATTCCACGTTCGTCCGATGCGTTGAGTTCGAGCACTCGGCTTTTCATCAAGTCCGGTCCATAAAGCTGTTCTGCTAAAGCTAAAATAGTTGACGTCTTTCCAGTTCCAGGTGGTCCATAAAACAACATGTGCGGTAACTATCGTCAGCCTAGTCGAATATAATGCCTGTTGATCATAAAGACAAATTGCGCTTACGTTACTTGATTGCATTGTACGTTTGAGTACGTTGACAGCGTGATCCTGTGCAGAAATATCGTCTAACGTCTTGGGCCGGCTGTTGTCAATAAACGGCGCATGTTCACGGCATCATCTTTTGAGACTTACTATTTCTCAACCCATGGAACGTTTTTCTTTGAGTGCGGTGCATCCGGATTCGAGCTTGATCCGGATAATCTGCCCTTTGCGAAGAATGACATTATTTGTAAGTGCGTGTTTCGACTTTTTGTGAAATCAAACGCGACAGCCGGTGTACGCGTTCAAGCGAAGGGCAACAACTGCGGGTGTACTTATGCAACGTTATTTATAATAATACACACTAAATATCCTGACTGTCTCATCAAGTTTGCTGATGCGCGGAAAATAAACTTTCTTCAGTCCTGCCACTTGCCATTGCGTTTGTAATCCTCGTAAGCCGGCCGGAGGTATGCGCGGCCGGAACTGTCAAGGAATGCGCCTGCATTCGCAACTCCTTCAGGTCCCAAAATATCGAAGACAGGGTAGAATGCTACACGCACGATGTCCTTCACACTTGCGGGGAAACCGTAGTTCAGCGACGTGTCGACGTATGCGACAAGAAGAAGCGGAAGATGCTTTGAAAGAACCCGGCTGACGGCAGCCTTGGCCGAGCTTAGCCGCGACATGCCGGCTCTGTCCCGAACTGCGTGCGAGGGAGGTTCACACAGGTTACTTACCAGTCGTTCCAAGCCCCGGGCTCGTGGAATCAAGTTTTCGTCGGACGTGTACTGTTGTATCCATGATGCACAAACTGGACGACCTGGTACTGGTAAGGTAACTGCTTTCAACAATTCCACGAATATCCCACTAATAAGATGATGACGGCCGCTGATCCTATGCCTATGATACAATAGAATTGACGAAATTACCCGCAGCAGACTAAGAAACAGAGCTTCGGACTGTTGAGGTGATGCATCAATGTCCTGAACCTCAGCCTGAAGGATCTTTCGTCCCAATGATAGAGTCATCTCGAGACTGAACTGGCTGATAGCCTTAGGTCCCTCGCGAAGTAGGCGCTCAAGGAACTGAAAGTATTCAATAATTCCATCTATCTCAATAAAATGAAATTCCTTAGAAAAATCCATGAGAGAGGCAGCCACAATATCTGCTGTTTCAGCATACTTGGCCTTGCCTAGCGCAATACCAAAAGATCGGATGGCTCTAAAGCAATGCACAGTCTTCAATTGGAACGCGCACGCTACGACTTGGCGAAAGAGGGCTCTGAATTGATGTTGATCAAGTAAGTCAAGGCTTTGTTCAAAACAGTCGTCAACACCTTTCAACCCTGTTGTTAGGTCTAGGCCAAGAGCGGCACTTACGGTGCAGTTGTTCGCTTACCTTTTGTCATGTAAACTACCGTTAAACATCGAACATCTTCGACAGATGGTTTGAACTGAGTCAATATAGCAAAACACTCCGATGCAAACCTCGATTCCACTTCTGGGTCCACAAGAAACATTTCGATGACTCTTTTCAGGGTGTCTGTATCAGCAGAATGAATTCTGACATCTTGAACGAGGAACCTAACTAAACGCAGTATTTGAACACTGTTCTGACTCTGTTTGTTGCTGAAGTATTGTGTGACTAAGAAAATTGATCTTTCTAGCTTCTCGGGGACTGCAGAAGCAACAATGCAACTAAGCATTACCTTTTCGTCACAATCACTCATATCCTCGTACGCACTGACAATATCCTGGACAATCGGCTTTTCTAACTTTGAAGCCTCGACAAGGATCGTGCTCACGACTTTTGTCGTTATTTCCATCAAGCTATCTGATATCAGGCCTGAGGTGTAAAATGACAGTAATGTGTCCACATCAGATTCTAGTCTGGACAAATATGTCGCACGACTAAGAATAGTGAGGATAGCCTTTCTTATATCTAGAAGGCTATCAGCGCCAATTTCATTTCGTGGCCTTTTCTTTTCATGGTGCCCCTTTCGCTTTGACTTCTGCATCTCAGTCTTTTCAATTGGACGCAGTTTCTGATCCAGTGTAGTAAGCGCATCCAGTATGTCAACTCTCAAGGCCCTCGAAAAGGATTCGGAAGGTATCATGGATATGATAGACACCCTATAGTCGCAATTGAAAGCCGTGCTCAGAGACCTTGCAAGACACTGCAGTATACATCGACAAAAGCTTGGCTGCTCGAAAAAGTCATGCCTTGCGAGTAGCTTTCCAAGGGCCGATTCATCCTCCACAATTGCTTGGCTTAAGGTGATCATCGATGGCCTGCTCAAATACCTATTAATCATAATATACCAACGTTCTGCAATCTTGGATAGAACTTCAGAATTGTGGATTGCTCGATCAACCAGCCTGTCGGTCATGTAGGAAAATGATTCTATATCAGTGATTTCTCGTAACCGAAACACAAATTCAAACGCGTCCAAGATATCGTCATCAGATATTTTTAAATTAGTGATGGATTCCAGTACCAGGGGAGTAATCACACTTCTGTCAAGAGAAAGTATCAAATAGCGCGATTGCCAAGATGTACGAGGTTCTAAAATAAGATTTGTGAGTTTCCCATGAACAGCTGATTCAAAATTTTTCGACATGGATTTGTTCATGCCAACCAGTAGTGGGTTCAATATCACGTCATCTCCACTGCATTGCTCAAGAATGCTGGCTACCTGGAAATCAGTCAGAGTGATAATGGTGCGCTCTATGGTTGCAATTATCTCCGGCGCAATCCAGAGCTCTTTAGCGGATAGATCATCTCTCCACTTTGAGATGAAGCTCTGGAGCTGTCTTGTCTGTGCAAATACTTCGATGAGTCGCACTGCCAGGTTAATCCTCTCACCCTCGCTTCCTCTAGACTCTGTCAGCTTCCAGTAAAGTAGTTCCGAATGTTTCAAGACAATGGGGGCATTCAGATCGAGCATATAGCGCAATGTTATCCAGGATTCCCTCTGGGTAGTGGCGTCCAAATTTAGTTCATCATCATCAGATGACCCAAGCAATGCGAGAGTGTACTTTTCCAGCTTGTCATTACTGAACTTGATTCCATGCTGCCTTGATAGTCGCAGGACAAGGCTGAGATGTGCTGTAAATATACCAGCGATCTCTTCTGCATATGCGTTACTTTCTTTCAGTCCGCCAGTGGCACCCATGGCATCGAATATAAGCTTGAGAACTTCGTCCGCCCTAGTGTATATCTGATTGGCGATTGACGACTTCCAGTTCACCTTCGATCCAAAAAGAAATATATTTGAAAGGATCCTAAGGGCAAACTGTCGCAAATTCGACTGCCGGATCGTGTCGTTGTCCATAGCTCTTAATATGCACCTGATGAGATCAGATGAGTAGTGAGCAAAGTATGCCTTTGAATCCAAATGCTTGAATTTAGTCTCGAACACTTGGATAAACATCTCTTTAATATCTTTACTTGCGGATGAGCTGAAAAATGCAATGATCATGCCGCTGCTGGGTTCTGGAATTCCTGATTTAAACAGCTTCTGATCCTCTGTAACCATACTCATAAATGTAGCAGCGGCGTCTAACTCCGCATCGCCAGACTCCTCGAAAGTCCGTGTCAATATCAGGTCTATGTTGTGGTTTGCAACAATTCTTTCCTTCATGCGATTGTCTAGGACTGGGCGTGACCATGTAAGGGACAGCAGCCTCCATGCTTCCTCATTAGTCCTCCACCGGGTTCCATTCAATTCTTCAAGCCTATCAAGCAACCAATCGAGAACAACAATCTCCTTTTGTGGTAGATATGCATCTATACCTCCGTTTATCACAGCACTGCCCACCTCAAGCTGCTGTGTGACGTCTCCCGTTTTATCACGTAGATACCTGGTTAACTTTTCATAGCTATTCAGCCCTCCAATTAATGATTTTGCCTGCGATGTCAGACGGTTTTTCAACCGAGCAATCACTTGCAATCTACACTTACCGCCATAGCACGGGTGTGCTTGTTCTTGTTCAAACGATAGCACAACTTTTGCGACGAGCTATATGCAAAATGAAATTTATGTATGCACCGCCGCACGACCAGCGCTTGCAAGCTTGCAAGTACTTCTCTATTCTTTATCTAATCTTTATCTAATACTGTAAAATACCAGAACTCGTCTCCATAAATCATGCTCACAAGCGAACTTTACAAAGCGTGAAAAGTGCAGTTTGCTAAGGAATCAGAGTGACATAGGAAAAAGTTAAAACAGGAAAGTGTGCGGCTGTAAACTTTCATACAAAAAAATGTCTGATCAAGTAGGCAATAGGACCAACATACGATAGATCAACATGCCCAAGAAAAGTAAAGAAAAGACTGGTTCAGTCATGGAAAAGGATCAAGAAGAGTTGGAACTCGAGAAGGTTGTCTTTGGCGATATTGAAGGGTTTGAGGATGGGCTTCGCGCCTTGGATCTAGAAACGTATGGTCTAGACGATGCTGAAGATGAAGACAGGGACCTTGACATTGAAGCTTCGGATGTAGATAACGATGACTCGCCAGCACTACAAGATGATCAGCTGTTTTATGTTGATGATGGCGTTGCTGATAAGGAGGAGGAGGGATCAGAAAATGACATAGAAAGCGGAAGCGAATCGGAGACATCTGAGGTCCCGGACGAGGAGCTGCTCGACATCCATGGGGGCTCAGCAGCATGGATAGATAGTGATGATGAAAATATGCAAGTCTCATTGCTCAGTAGTGATCGACTAAAGAAACTACGGAAAACAGTGGAGGACGATAACATTAATGGGCGTGAATACACTCGTCGACTGCGGTCACGATTTGAGAAAATTTACCCCGTGCCTAAATGGGCAAAGGATGCTAAAATTGTCACTTCTCTTGACGCAGCAAGTAGCGACAGCGACGAGGCTATGAGCGGGGTCGATGAAAGCGAAGAAGATAGCAGTACAATTGTGAGCAATCCCCTTAAAAAGATTCTTCAAACCAAGTCAACATACACGTCAAAACAACGAAGCAAGCTCCTGCCGCCTTCGGTTATTGATATTTCTCGTCTTCGAGATGCCAACGCTGCAAGCGTGTCCAAGGCGGCAATCCAATCTCTGCAATTTCACCCGTCTCACCCTCTGCTATTGTCGGGTGGCTACGATCGCACGCTGCGTTTGTATCATATTGATGGTAAGCACAACCCTGTTGCTACCTCCCTTCACGTTCGCGATTCGCCTTTTCAAACGGCACGATTCCATACAGACGGCCGTAGAGTATTTGCGGCTGGACGTCGGCGGTACATGTACATCTGGGATATCGAAACTGGCTCGGTTGATAAAATTACTCGACTCTACGGTCATAGTGAACACCAACGGTCTATGGAAAAGTTTGAACTGTCGCCGTGTGGCCGCTATGTGAGTCTGGTTGGTTCTTCTGGATGGGTTAACATTCTTTCCGCGTCAAATGGTCAATGGATCACAGGCGCCAAGGTCGAGGGTTCAATTGCCGACGTCTCATGGGCTAGAGACGGAGACATGTTGTCGATTGCCAACACGGGGGGAGATATCTGGGAATGGGATGCTCGTGCACGTGCATTTTCGTCTGTTTGGAAAGACCAGGGAGGCATTGGAATCACGACATTGGCACTCGGTGGTCGCAGCGATCGTTGGTGCGCTGTTGGAAGTAACAGCGGTATCGTCAATGTCTACGACCGTAAAAACCAAACAGTGGCCATGAAACTGAGCGAATCTGAGCCAGATATAATGATGCCGCGATATACTCTCGACCAGCTAGTTACTACCATAAGCAGCCTCGAGTTTTCCGCAGATGGCCAGGTATTAGCCATGGGGTCTCGTGCGACTCGGGATGCGTTCCGCCTTGTTCACGTTCCATCATACACGGTTTTCAAGAACTGGCCCACTTCAGGAACGCCTCTAGGAAAGGTCACGGCTGTTGCATTCAGTCCTGGTTCTGAGATGCTTTGTTGTGGAAATGAGGGTGGCCATGCTCGACTCTGGAAGCTCAACCACTACACGTAAACATTTTTAACGAAATGCATGACTTTTAATAAGTTTCTTTGTTCCTGAGACCAGAAGTTCCTAAATCCTTGCTAATAGAAAGTCCCACTACGTAGCATTCAACGCTGCCCGCCGTTAGACAGCCGTGCCCATTCAGTACTACGTCACGTGACTCAATTTTAACTGACACGATGTCCCGAACTGTGAAACTGCACTGTCAAGGAACCTAGAAAATCACTGGAATCCCAGCCCCTGCAATGTCGCAGATTCAGGTCGGGCCTCCAAATTTGAAAGAGGCCAATCCGCAGGCAGTGGCGGTGGCAAGCTATCTTCGTCACCACAAGCTGCTCAAGCAACGAGAAGGCATCTTAAATGGACAGCGCCAAGAATTCTTCCGCGTGAAGCGAGCTGTGCGGGCATTGCTTGCCCCTGAATACGCAAAGGCTGCCGCAAAGAACCCAATGCTTCCAAAAATCACGTCAAAAGAAGAAGCTATCAAGGCATTCAACACTTTTCCGTTCAACCGACTTGCATTCAATGTGGATAAACTCGAAACCCAGGACGCGCTGGCACAAGGGCTCAAGCCTGCGTCTGGAGTGCCAGTACTCAAAATTTCAGCCCAGCAGACTTTCGGGGATGACGATTATTTTGTGTGGTTTTATCAGCCTGTCAAACTGTCGACGTTTATATATTCTGGCGTTGCTCTCACAGCGGTGTTTGCCATAGTGCTTTTCCCCCTGTGGCCATACTTTATGCGTAAGGGTGTATGGTACTTGTCAATGGGTATGCTAGGAGTGCTGGGTTTGTTTTTTGCAATGGCAATTGTTCGACTCATCATCTTTGTTATTACATACTTTGTCTTACCGCGGGGATTCTG
>JAJLWU010000721.1:0-15164 GCA_030570855.1 Tardiomyces digboiensis | reverse complement strand
GCAATGATAGCAATGGTCTTGAATTGGGGATACTCGAGCAGCTCCATAGTAGAAGAGTAGACGGAACGCGACGACGCAAAGTTAACAACTACGTCGACATCGGGGTGCTTGGCGACAGCCTTTTCCACCTGCTGGTAGACCGGAAGAAGAGTCTCCTTGGTACCCCAGTACATTTTAGTGACAAACTGGCCGCCAAATGGGTAGATAACGCCAGCGACTGATGGAACTTCTCGCTTGCAGATGAAGTCGAAGTCAAGCATACCCTGGCAAGCACGGGGCTGAAGTCCACTGCTTGTTAGCAATTGTATCCATGAACAGCTATTTTGCTAATGAACAGGAGGGGGGTTTTCATCGTTTTACGGGTAATTGTCCCTCTGAGAGTAGTACCTGTTCGCTGAACCATATTGTAACCACCAAGGGGGTGGTTGTCGCCCACGTCGGGATTTTCCAGCCAGGCTCGGCCACACCCGAGCTGCCGAGATCAGTACCAGCGGTCTTCGTAAAACTGTCGTCATACGAATCCATCCATAACTAGAGTTTTTTTTCCGAAAATTAACAGCAGTAGAAAGCATTGAAATTAGCCTCGGCCACATTTCAACTAACGTGAAACTTACTAGACAAAAGCGCGAGTTCGCTCATTGAAGAGTTCATACGAAGGTCGGCTTTGAGCCGAGTCCCCCGACGGGAATCGAGTAATTGAAGCGTTAGCCGACATTGTTGTTAAATCTGTACCACGCTGTTGTGTCAAAATTTCACCGCGACCCCTATTTAACTGTTGTGCGTTGTCAGCCCCTCTCACAGTTGACCCACCACATCTACTCGGCGCTGGCGTTGAGTTCCTCAACCCCCATCAGTTGGGTGTACGGCGCTACCGACCCATGCATTACTGATTTGCAAGGTGCATTTTTGGAAAAATGTTGGTGGTGGGCAGGCCATACGACCGAGTAAATGGCTATTAACACATGTGGCTGGTATTATTAGTAGACCACCGGTGTATCTAATTAGCGAGCTGTTAATAAAAGGTATATTTGACGACAATATCGGTCTCGGCCGAGACCGGGTCGTCGCACCAGTAACTAATTTTAACTAATACTAGCTACACTTTTCGTGCCAATGGAGGCGTTAGTCTGGCACAAGACTAAAAAATTTACTCCTTTTGTAACCCTGAATTTTGTTCAAGTACTTCCAAAAGGTAATGATTCGACCCAGGATCGAACTGGGGACGTTCTGCGTGTTAAGCAGATGCCATAACCAACTAGACCATCGAACCGGCTGTGGTCGCATAGGTGTCACTGAGGAATTGGTGATGCACTTCTATATTATGCACGCAAGTTTGATGGCGTTTGATAATCTCGACTGTTTGCCTCATTAGTCTTCACATACTACACCAGTCAAGAGCCTTTCCATGCTGGTAAAAGCTGGATCTCATTTCCTCCTTGTTTCACCTCGACAAATAAACCTCTAAACGATTCTCAATCTTGCGTCCAACGAAAATGTGTGACATGCCAAACACCCCAACAAACGACTGTTCTTATATTCATTCAAGAGCTACAGGAACACTGCCAGCTGTACTAAGCTAACCAGCTCACGTAATTACATGCCAGCCTAGACCTCTCAGGTCTTGCGCTTCTTTGAGGCACGAGCGCCTTCGCCATCGTCACTTGCATCTTCATCCTCACCACCACTCGAACCGGCGTCAGAGTCAAACTCCTCGGCAACGTCGTCATCTTCATCTTCGTCAACAAAGTCTTCGTCGGGGCTCTCATCGTCGTCATCGGCAGAGCCACGATCAGCGTAATCCTCCCCATCAGACTCAGATTCATCTCCCAGAGCTGCGGCAAGAAGTTGCTGCTCCTGGACAATGTCATTCTTCAGCTTAATTCCCTTGCTCGTGATATACTTCTCCAAAGTCTGTTGCTCTTCTTTGTCAATGTTAGCAAACTGGTGGTCACCACCGTTATTTCGGAGCGTAATAGTCATGTCAAATGTACGCGACGAGGATACCGAGCCACCAACGCGAGAGAATGTAATAAAAGCAATCTCACTGTTCGGAATGTAAACGTTGGGCTTTGGCACGAACATGAAACACTTCTCGAGAGGATAGATATAGCCTTCACTAGCCTTGAGCGAGCAGGCAATGCCAGCCTGTCCATGTGACGTTGAGAAGGACCCAGGGAAGATAACCTTGCGACCCGATAAGCCCTTGAACAGCTGACCAACCACTTGATGCGCCGCCTCGTCATACTTTTGCTTCAGCTTATCAGCATACTTCTCTTGGAACTCGGCTTCGTCAACGTTGAGTTCAACCTCAAGCTCCTCCTCCTTCAAGAACTGCATTACAAGGAAGGGGTACCGCGTCTGACCTTGACGTAATGGCGGATCAAGTTGAACAATAAGCACATTATGAGTGTCATCAGGCTTGGGTAACAGGAACAGGCGCTGAATGTTTTTGTACGGAATCTTGTAGTCGTATGTCTTTCCCCGCAACCGGAACGACGTAGGGTACATGTCAATATCATACCTGCCCCTCGGCGTAAGTAGCAGAGTGTCTGTAAACGAGACAATAGCCTCGCCGGCAACGACTCCAATGTCGGCCTTCTCTTTCAGACTGTCATAAAATACTTGGGCAGCACTTTGATCGTCGACCCCGTTTTCAGCCTTCTCCTCGCCTTCTTCTTCTTTGACTTCAGACGCCCCGGTTGAGATCACACCGGGAACGTAGAATCGCATTTCTACAAGTTCGTCGCCACCTTTTTTGCGGTCCTCGTTGGCCTGAAGGTTGAATTCGACTGCAACCTCGGTTTTTCCAACAAGATTGCTATTGCTGACATCACTGTAGGGGATCTCAAAGGCAGGCTTTCCTGAAACACTAAAAACCAGCTCATCTCTTTCAAAGTCGGCCTCTCCCCAATTCCAACCACGGGTTGCGTGTTCTCGCGTTTCAACATTGACGTTAAAGAAGTTGCTGAACGCTTGTTTGATCAGATTGAAATCTTCTGTCTGAAACCCGTCTAACTGCACAATTCCCTTTGCTTTCGTGTAGACCTTAATTTCATATCCTTTTGCTGCCCGACTCCAGCTGGCAGACACCACTTCGTCCGATGGTAGCAGAAACGGCTCAGACGCTTTTGCGCTACCGCCGGTCGCCTTTTCGCTGGCTTTCCAGCCAAGACCAGCATTATTAATACGGGCTTGACCCGATTGACGCGACTGGTTAAGGTGGATATTCTCAAATATCTGAACCGACATCGCGTTCTTTCGTTTTTGCGCTCGCTGGTTTCTGAACAGTTTGAACTAACGAGACCTCAAACTCGCGAACTTACCCTACCGACGAACGCGTTCGTTCTTAACTCTCTGATGCGAACTGTGCATAACGACTGCATAATGATAGTAAATCGATCATGTTGTGGAATTAATGATTAACTGAATGAAATCTACGGGGACGTGCTGACACCAAATTTCGTCGCGCTATTATGGCAGAAGATAATGTAATAGAGCTGCCGAAACGAACAAGGAGTAACGCTCCAATTCACAAACCAATCAATAAACCCTTTAATAGATGCAATAAATATAAGCGGCTAGAGCGATTGTAGAGCATATTAGTGTCTAAAGATGCAAATAAGCGCAGATAGCCGTTCCACTATTCGTCAATGCCAATCACTGCTGTCGTTCAAACTCCTCAAGTCTCGATAGAATCACATCCTTTGATGTCTCTTCCACTTCTCCTGCTAAGAACACCTCGTCCAAAACTGCATATACCTTGTAAAAGTTGAAAACGATATCCAGCTCGCAAACATTTCCAAAGAAGGCATCGAGAATTTCGACGAAAAGGTGTAGCGCTTCTAGATAAAACAATTCGTTATCTTCCTCATCAACACATGCACAAAAGAATAGTCCGGCGTATCGTCTATATACGACCTTTGCATTGCGGAACTCGACAAAGTTACTCTGATATCTTTGGTCCCTGGCCGCTACAAGCCTATGGACCTCTCCTTTCAGCTTAATCTTTTCCGAATTTGTATAAGGAGCATAGCATTTTGATAAACGGGTTTTTCCCTGACGATTTTGTATTAAGATAAACTTTAATGTCATTTTTGTCGTCTGTAGAATGTGTGTGTTTTGTTTTGACGACCGTCGGTTCCACCACTCCATTGGAATTCCCATCATTAAAGTTCATGAAAAGTTAGTAATTAAGCAGTTACGAATCCAAACCAACCAGTTAAGCTATCACCCAACCACTTTAGACATAGATATCACATTTATCTAGAGATTATTTTGTTTCGGCGAGACTACAACAGCCTCAACGAGGCTCCTCCTCAAAGTAAACAAGGTGCGCTATGAGAGAAAGGTCATCACAATTAGACATATACAGAAATGAGGACATTTAGAACTGGATGGCCTGGCCCTTCTGCTTCTTGTCACCACCGAGCTCAAAGTGCTTGCATCGCTTGATCGGGAGCTGGGCCTTGGTCTTGCAGACAGTGCACTCGAGACGAAGCACAATCTTCTTGGTAGTCTTGGCCTTCTTGTGGAAGATCTGCTTGGTCTGACCACCATAACCGCTCTGCTTACGGTCGTATCGTCGCTTACCCTGAGCGAACAGCGAGGCCTTGCCAGCCTTGTACTGGGTCACCTTGTGCTGGGTGTGCTTGCGGCACTCCTTGCCCTTGCAGTAGGTTCGACGAGTCTTCGGAATGTTAACTGGTGTTAGGAACTTTTCCGGCTAAATGAGATTATGTTTATCGACGTGGCACCACGCGCGCGGGTCTCGGTCGGTGCAGTGCCATAGGACGGCTTTCCATACATAATAAATCACCACGACAACAATGACAATAGCCAGCGATTCAGACTCAATCGCAATACACAGTAGAATTCCAAATAGACTGGCAACCGATCGGCAATGAACAGACAAACTGCGAACTCCTGTTATACCTTTCTGAAGGTGCGAGTCGGTACGGTGTTCGCCTTTGTACTATTGATCACGAGTCCTACCTCTCAGGCTCATTTTAATGAATTTCCATAATCCAGTTGCATCAACCCATGATATTTCCGCCATATAAACAACAAAATCAAGACTTACCCATGGCGAAGGTTTTGTGATGTGGTGAGAGTTGGCTACGCACTGTTCGGCCTAGTTACAAATTGTGAGTGGACGCGAGTCATTCTGAAATGTTCGGCAGATACATCTTGGAATACAGTTTTTGCGGTGAGAAGTGTGCGTGACTGCTATATCCTAATTAGGTAATGCTGTTATAACTTATAGAAACAAATCAGTAATGCGGCAAGGGTTTGTTGTGTGGACTGCTGGATTCAGAGAGCGTAGCGTTAGTGTGTAAAGGATTCATAACTTTTACTTTTTACTTCAGTATTCTCCTTGCATAGCAACGGGGATGCAGAAACCAATGTACGACTCCGCACTCAGAACAGCTGTTTGGATGGGAGTCGACCTAGATATATCAGGCGTAAATCGCTCCGAAGAACTACACAGAGCCATCGTGCACACCACTAAGAAAGCGTACAGGTTAATCGACCTTAGTGATAAGGCGTTTTATCTGTCGTGGTTCACATGCCGCGGGGTCGCAGATGAGGGGCGCCAATCACAGGCAGGCTGCGGACCTCTTATCAGCATATCAGCGCTTCAGCCGTGCAATCATGGCCAGTACCCCGCCTGAATCTAAATCAATGTAGGTGAACCTAGGAGATTCGTATTGCAGGCGTATTGTGATTAAGCACGTTGATATGGCACGCTATACGAAAATATAGAATAATCGGTCATGCATAACATGAGCATTTCGAAAGCCTCGGCAGTGAAAGGTGTGAAACAAATCTCGGCAACACTGTTCATGACCTGTACTAAGAAAACGCGAGCTGATTCCTGCTTAATATGTAGGAAATACCGGTCTTGTGCTGCGTTGGAATTTCCAGGACCAAAATCTTGCATAAATGATCATCGCAAGTCAGTCGTCGAGTACAATTATGTGAAGTGATTTCTGTGTCATAGTACAGACATGTCGCGGTTAGAAATGCGTGTTTTGCACTTGGGACCAGATTCTCGTCTCTAGATTCTTACTAGCTTCGCTTGCTTCCTTGGTTTCATGGATCGCTTACCCCATATCTCCTATGCGTCGGCACCGATGCAGGAGCGTTGAGCTACTGATAAGATGTTGATAAGGTCGATTTCCCCGGTTAACTCTATAAAGTGTCCCCCAATGGGCAAGTGAAAAAAAAAAAACGCACTGAAACCACACCAAGGTAAAATTCACAAAATGTCCTCGCCAGTACTGAGCGAAGGTGTGGGATATGGAGTTGTCGTCGGCGTGGGCCTCGCATTCGCAGTCGGCATGGTATTGACGACTGCCGCACTGAGACGGTACCAGAAGGAGGTAATAACCTCTGAAGAGTTTTCTACTGCAGGTAGAAGTGTGA
Organism: Tardiomyces digboiensis; assembly: GCA_030570855.1. Lineage (NCBI taxonomy): Eukaryota > Fungi > Ascomycota > Dipodascomycetes > Dipodascales > Trichomonascaceae > Tardiomyces > Tardiomyces digboiensis. The sequence goes on along the minus strand of JAJLWU010000721.1, from coordinate 8,738 downwards.
AAACGGGCCTTATTGCAGCAGCCGTTGTGTCTTCATGGACATGGGCTGCAACGTTACTTCAATCCGCGAGCCAAGCATACAAAAATGGTGTGTCTGGACCATTCTGGTATGCCAGTGGAGCTACAGTGCAAATTATCTTGTTCGCGACTGTTGCTATTGAGCTCAAGAAGAAGGCACCCGGTGCTCACACGTACCTCGAGATTGTTCGTGCTCGCTACGGAAAAGTGGCTCACTTTACTTATATGTTCTTTGCAATTTGCACGAACATACTTGTCACTGCAATGCTTCTTACCGGCGGTTCTGCTGTTGTCGGAGATCTTACCGGTATGAGGGTCGAAGCAGCTTGTTTCCTATTGCCGCTCGGAGTAGTCGTCTACACTCTTTTCGGTGGTCTCAAGGCTACGTTCCTTACTGATTATATTCACACAGTCATCATTCTAGTGTTGCTTCTACTCTTCACGTTTACTGTCTATGCGACGTCGCCACTGCTCGGATCGCCTGGCAAGGTCTGGGAAATTTTGACTGAGCTAGCCACTACGGAGCCTATAGAGGGAAACGCCGGTGGTTCGTATCTCACGATGGCTTCGCGTTCTGGTGGTATATTTTTCATCATCAACATTGCGGGCAATTTCGGAACTGTGTTTCTTGACAATGGGTACTGGAACAAGGCCATTGCGGCATCTCCGGCATCAGCACTCCCGGGTTATATCGTTGGTGGGTTTGCGTGGTTTGCAATTCCGTTTCTGTGTGCTACTACTTTGGGCCTTGCATGCTTGTGCCTCGAGGGCAACCCGGCATTCCCCACGTATCCGAATCGCCTGTCTCCGGACGCTGTCTCTGCGGGCCTCGTACTTCCCAGTGCCGCAACTGCTTTGCTCGGTAAGGGTGGTGCTGGGGCATCACTCTTACTTGTTTTCATGGCAGTCACCTCTGCTTCGTCTGCAGAACTGGTCGCGGTATCATCTATCTTCACTTACGATGTCTACAAGACTTATATTAATCCTGCAGCCCGTGGCAAAAAGTTGATTTTTGTCACACACTTATCAGTGATCGCGTTTGGTCTAGTTATGGCTGGATTCTCTGTTGGTCTTTATTACATCAATATCTCCATGGGCTACCTCTATCTTCTCATGGGAGTCATCATCTCTTCGGCGGTTATTCCTGCGTGCTGCACGATAATGTGGAAGGGCCAGAATATCTACGCTGCTTGCGGAGCGCCGATTCTCGGATTTATCTTTGGTTTGACTGCGTGGTTGGCGACTGCCAAAGGGATGTATGGAGAGCTCAATGTCACAACAACTGGCGATGACTACCCCATGCTTGCCGGAAACCTTGTGTCGCTGTGCTCCCCGCTTGTTACTATTCCGATCCTAACTCTTATCTTTGGCCGGGATAACTACGACTTCAGCCAGCTCAAATCGCTGAGGAGTGTCAAGGATGTCGATCACGTTGCAGAGTCGGGTATGTCGTCTGGTCTGGCTACCCCTGCCGAGAAAACCGACGCGTTCGTGGAGGAGATCGATCTTACAAACCCTGAAGATGAAAAACTTCTTGCTCGTTATTCAAAGTATGCGCGAATAATGTGTGTGGTCATGGCTCTCTGCTTTCTCATTTTGTGGCCGATGCCAATGTATGGCTCTCATTACATCTTCAGCAAAAAGTTCTTTACTGGCTGGGTAGTTGTTGGCATAATATGGATATTCTTTTCTGTATTTTCTGTTGGTATCTATCCCTTGTGGGAGAGCCGAAATGCCATTTACAACACCTTGAGGGGAGTCTATTGGGATTGCACTGGCCAGACGAGCAAGCTCAGAGCATGGCAAGAACACCACCCGGAAGCACTGCACCACGCTGCTGGGCAGAGACAAACTCACTTTGAGCCTGCAATGCTTGAGGGACTTCCGGCTAGCCGAAACGTCACCCCTGAGCCACAGAAGGTAGACGTGTGAATCTGGTAACCATACAGGCTGGCTCGCTTAATGCTTGAAATCACGGCCCATTGACCAACGCCAATGCCTTGAGACATCTCTGTCATTTGGTCGTCATGTTTCGATACGGACGCTTTATAGCGTCCGTCGCTTGGTATTTTTTTTCTGTTTTTTGAATGTGTTTATGTTTATGTAGATGTAACATTAGTTACATAATTGCACTAAGCTATGCCAAGATTGAGCACACTCCTCGTTGCTGTCCTAAACGTATTTAACTCTCAATAATTTTTTTAGCATAATTCTTCAAGGGGAGTGCCCTACCGTTGGTCGTGTACAGGCGGCCCCTAAATGCGATCGACTTACCCGGGTGGCCGGCACTTAGACTTATGTTGCATACCTGGTGCAAATCAATCGGCAGCCACAGTGAAATGGGAATTTTTAGTCGCGCGACAAACAAACACTCAGCTTTTCTGCGTGTGACGCGTCACTGATAACGAGTCGTCGAATGTCTGCTGTATAGTAGTGCTGACCCACTATTACTAGAGCACGAAAAGTGACAAACGGTTGCATATTTAAAGCATCGTTGAGCCGGAGAAAGATTCAGGTATAGATGGCTAGCGGAGAACTCATGGAGGAGAAGAAGCGTTCTAGGGGCGATGGCGATGTTGAAGAACCTATTCGAAAGCGCGCCCTCTTAGATGATAATGGTAACCAACGCGTAAGCGGTGACGGACCGCTTGGTCCGCTAACTTTGGAGAATGTCCAAGAGTTTCAGAAGGAAGCTATCTTTCGTCAAATGCAGGCATACAAACGAGAAAAGGAGCTTTTAGAAACCCGCTTTGGGAAAATAGATGGCGAGCTTAGGAGAGTCGAGAGCAGATTCTTAATGCTTGACAAATGGTGGGATCAAGCTGTTATCACACTGAAGGGTACTGCTAAAGCAGGCGGTGCTCAACTCGATGCTCTACTATTGAAAAGCATAGACGATACAAAAGATGGCGAGTTTGAGCAATTGTTGCAGAAAAAGAACAAACTGATAATCGACGCGTTTTCGACAGATGACAAAGTAGACACAAGCGAGGTGCAGAAATCACTTGCCGAGCTTGGCAGCGAAATCAGCAGAATCCGTGCTGAAAATGATTCTCTGCGGTCTAACCGTGACTCTCTCCAGGAAAGCTTAAAGGACGTGACTAATAAGTACCTCTCTACGGCCAAGAAGCTGGAGCGACTTGAATCACCAGTCCTCAACCAAGTGCTAAGGGCTAGCTCTGTTGCGGAAGATGTAAATTCCCCTGCAGGAGGGGACCGCGCGACGACGCCAGCCAAGGAAGATGGGAGAAATGCGTCGGTTGAAGAACTAGAACAGGCCCAAAATGCCCTGGCAGAATCTCAAGCGGTTGTTGCTAAGCAGAAGGAGCAATTGGATGCACAGGAGGAGAAAATTTCGCGCCTATCTGCTCAGATACGGGAGTTGGAGCTACGGCTTATTAATCCTAGTGAGTCTGACTTGCGTGGTTGCGAGCTGTACAATAATCTAAGATCTCAACACGGTGATCTACAGCAACAAGCTCGTGCGCTTGAAGCCAAGAATGCTGCGCTTAGTGCCGAAAAGTCCAAACTATTAGTGGAACAGGAGGCGTTTGAGAGTCGTATCAAAGAGGACTACGAAGATAAGAGACAGCAATTGGAGACTAAGCTTGATAAGGCGGAGCGAGATGTTGCACGCATTCGATCCGCTCGCGATGATATTTTGTCAGAACTCAATGTTAAAAGGGCCACAGAGCTAGAGAAACAAAAGGGGATGGAGCAACTCAAGGAACTTGTGAATCTTCGCGACTCGCGAATCAAGACATTAGAGTCGGAAATCAAACGCCTGCGGGACGAAGGCGATGACGTGCAGCCGATGAATCTCGATGGCGCTAGTGAAGAAGATTTGAAGGCGCTTGTTCAAAAGCTGCAACGGCAGAGCAAAAACTTGGCAGCAGAAATTCCAGGGCTGGAGCAAGCGTTTTCGCAAGCGCATGCAAAGGCAACTTCCAAGGTATTTGAATATGTGGATAAGGAGTCAAAGACGTTGAAGCTGCAGGCTGAAAAAACCAAGGCGGACGAGCGATATTTCTCAGCCATGCGAGCAAAGGATGCACTTCAAGCCGAGATGACCAAGATCAAGTCACAGCTCTCCAAGGGCAGCGAGCTGATTCAACAACTAAAAGAGTCTGAGCGGCACAAGTCTTCTCAGATTGCAAGTTTGCAGCAGCAAATCTCGGACCTCAACAAGACTCATTCAGAACTTGAGCGGACGTATCAAACGGTCAAGTTAAAGATCACAGAACGCGACCACAGGATTGCCTCTTCGGGACGGGTTGTGGACAAACTTCGAGATGAGCTCAAGGCTAAGGATGAGGAGGTCAAGACTGGAAGCGAGTCGCGGCGGGCGCTCGAGGTCGAAGTAGAGAAGCTAAGGCGACAGGTTGAGACCAAGCGGTTGACATCTGGTGGTGCAGGAGGAGCTAATTCGGAGCAACTGGATGCGCTGCGTTTGATCGCGCTGTGCTCTGTTTGTTCAAAGAACTGGAAGAACACGGCTATCAAGGTATGTGGGCACGTCTTCTGCTCGGACTGCATTACCGAGCGTCTCAATGTGCGATTCCGCAAATGTCCTGCTTGCAATAAGCAATTTTCTCATAACGACCTCCTTTCTGTGCACTTGTAGTTAAATAGATGTTCAGCCACACGGCTGTGTGTAGTTTGGTGAAATGAGCAAGGATTCGCTGGGTGTGTTTTTTGTAGTTTGGCCAACTATGATTCCGTTCATTTTCGTGTTTGGTGGTAAGTAGTACCTGCAATTTCGCATGACTTGGGGCGTTATGATGCGGGTGCACATGTGCGGTGGTTTTATGGGACATAGTTAGAGAGCAGGTATGGAACATGCCGGCATGAGGATGTGGTTGCCGATATATACCAAGGGTCGAAATGAGCTGGGCAGGAAATTCAGGTGGTAAAAGCGATGCAGGGGCGGTTCGTGTGGCTTTGTGGTTATAGGAGAAGAGCTTGAGCGCGGAGGAGCTGTGCCGATCTTGGTTGCACGCTTGAAACAAATATCACTACATATCATTACACAGCCACTAACTGCAGCCCAGAGCTACAACAGCAAAATCCCCGGTTATGAAAATCTGCGATTCTACTGCCCACATTGTCACAATGTCGCAGTGGAGGCGATAAAGCAGCGAAGCTTTTTCACCCTGTGCTGGGTGCCGCTAATTCCTCTGGGATGGGGCAAGAAACTCCACTGTACCATTTGTAACTGGTCTCAGGATACGAATGATAGTGCCTTGGCTAATATGGCACAGCAGCAACAGGCACGGCGTTGATTGTAACATTAGTTTTCTTGACCACATCGATAGCACCACTGTATAGTAATACTACGTCAAGGTGGCAAGGCAGTGGCGGCGGCGGGGAGGGGCAAGCTTGGCTTAACGACATCTTCACATGCACGACCCTATGCGAACTGATAAGGCCAACGTCGTTGGTTCCTGTGCAAGCTCTTACTATAGCTAGTCATCAGCTTGCACGTTTATTTTAGCCCTTGTTTCGAACGCTGGGCTACAGATCTTAAGGCCACGTCACTGGATATAGTTCTTGTTAGCTCCAGTCGAAGATGCAGCCAATAACCAGCATACGTAATGCTCGGGTGACCTGCAATCACTTGAACTCAGCACGCGTGCAGGATGCGGCACGAATCTAACAATTAAACCACATTGCCCCACTAGTGTTTGGCTATGACTGACCTACATGCAAAAAAAAAAAAAAATTGTGGGGGTCCATGGAAGTATCCGGCCCATCCAACCTATGCAGGGACGAGCTTTATCAGCAGGGGACCGGGGTAAATCTCCCAACGGCCCGTTTACTCGTGTCCCAGAGATGACACGGCCGCAGGTCCACTGCCATCAGCCATTGCGAGGCTCATGTTAACCTACGCCTAAGCTGGAAACATCAATCCCTGCGTTACTCCTCCGGTTCTATTCCGACCGAGATAACACAGGCTTCCCGAAAAAAAAAAGGGGCCCACGGTGCGAGCCTGGCGTGGTATTGTTGGAGCAACGTACGCTCGAACCGTATGAGTGATTCCTAGGTGCGCACGCGTGTACTGGGCTAATGCTCCCGCTCCGTTGACCCGCAGAGCTCTGCACATGGCTCGGCAGTGTGAGTTCCGGGCGGGGACTAATGGCTGCTGCACTGCGGTTGGTATTTCGCTTTTGAACTATCGCGACGACTCAACTGGGATAATGGCTGTTCGGCTGGGTGTGAGGTGCTGCCCGATAGTAGATGGGGTTGTTCATTGGGCCAGGTATAGCTGCTTGAGAGCCTCGTTGGGCTCAAAATGCTGCGGCATCTGTTTCACACTGTGCCAAGCATTACAGAGAAGCCAGCAAAACTTCATGCTGGCAGCAGGCCCCGAGACACATAACAGCGACAAACCTATAGGTGTATCCAAACAAGACTTGACTAGTTGCCCCCACTGGGACCCCCAAAGTACACCTTTATCAATATTCACACCAAATCTGTTTGCGACGCCCCGGGGATCGGAAAAACTTGCAGAAAACCATACCCTATACACACAGAACATCAGTCCAGTTTTTTCTACCAAACAAGGTTTGCTGTCAGCAAGCAGCCACTGAGCTTGTCGCACAATAAAATTCTAAAATGAGAGACACGTACAACGAGTTAGTTATTCAACGGGTTGTAGTGACGTTGCTGATTTCCGGTACACACATCGTCTGAGGAAGATCGGCACCATTTTATCAACTGGGCCCCCTACAGGTAGAGACACAACGAAATCAAAGCTGCCTTGTTGGAAATGGCAACATATTTCGGCAAACTCGCGCGAAACCACAGATAACGATATCCGCCTCAGCAGCAGCGACGACACCAAATGCAGTTGTTATCAAAACACACAGTTGAGCAGCGCAAAACAGCACTAGCTTATCGTGCCAATAGAGGTGCGTTGAAATGCCAGTCAATAGCGCACATTTATCTCACTCCACCCCAGGCGGGATAGCGTACCCGACATGCGACAATTCTAGGGGTCCAGTTGCTGCATGTTTTTGTCGGACAGCGACACATTGGGCGTGTTTGAGGTCCTCTAGCGTGCCCCACACAGACTCGCGCACGCGCCACCAGTTTGTCCGAGCTCGCACACGCGTTTACCAGATGTTGCCGTGGGCACTTGCAAAGCGTGATACCCCACCATGCTACTAGGCAAATAAAACGACGATCATGCCTTATTCGGCATGTAGCCCTGGAGACCGACATGGCGCATATGCATAGATCTTCGCTCTGTAGTGTTACGACGTCATGCGCGGCGGCTCGGTCCCTTTGGAATTTTTGTATAAAACTCGCCCCGCTCGTAGCACTTATCGCATTCACCCAACTCTGACAAGCTCGGCGATACCACAAGGAGTGGACGGGGTCAAAGGTTGTTCGATATTGCATAGGGCCCTAGTCCCATCACACGTTAAGAATTAAAACACCGCAGGGGTTTTTTTATTTTATTTTATTTGGTGGACGAAAAAGATATACAATGTCTGCGCCATTTCAACCCGACGATAACTCGCTCGTCGAAAAGGGCATCCGTACTATGGATGACCCGATTCGAAACGATGCACTGATGGAGGGAGATACCATGACGGTTGATGGAAGGTTTGGATCCACCGAACGAGCCCTAAAGAGCCGTCATGTCCAGCTCATCGCCATTGGAGGATGTATTGGTACTGGTCTATTTGTTGGATCTGGCGCCATTCTCGCAAACAGCGGCCCGGCGTCGCTACTACTGGCATATATTATCATGTCGTTTGTCATCTGGACAGTTATGAACGCTCTTGGAGAGATGACAACGTATTTGCCTATCAAGGGAGCGTCGCCGCCCATGTTTATTGACCGATTTTCTGACCCGTCGATGGGATTCGCTGCGGGATGGAATTATTGGTATGCCTATGCATTCTTGGTTCCGTCGGAGATCACTGCCGCAGCTATTGTTGTGCAGTACTGGACTGAAGCTGTCCCAGAAGCGGCCTGGATCGCCATTGTTTTGGTGACGATTATTATACTCAACGTGTTTATGGTCAAGATCTTTGGAGAAACCGAATTTTGGTTTGCTTCCATCAAGGTTATTGCTATTTTGGGACTCATTATCGTGGGCATCGTTATTTTCTTTGGCGGTGCTCCAACGCACGATCGGCTCGGTTTCCGGTACTGGAAAAATGGCCTTGCCTTTAACGAATACATTGTTGGTGGTGCCTCTGGCCGATTCTGTGGATTTTGGAATGCGATTGTGCGATCGGGTTTCTCATTTATTCTGTCTCCTGAGCTGGTTACGATTGCGGCAGGCGAGACCGAGGCTCCGAGGCGCAACATCCCAAAGGCAACACGCCGTTTCATTTACCGACTTATCTTTTTCTACATTCTGGGATCTCTTGTTATTGGAGTTACCGTCTCGAGCAAGGACCCGCAGCTGCTTAACAATGCCGGTGGCGGTACTGCCGCTGCCTCGCCGTTTGTTATTGGTATCCAAAATGCTGGCATCCCGGTTCTAAACCACATTATTAATGCCGTTATTTTGACGTCCGCCTGGTCGGCTGCAAACTCGTTCCTATACGCCGGCTCCCGCGTTCTGTACTCGTTGGCCGTTGACGGCCAGGCACCATCTCTCTTCAAGTACTGCAACAAGTGGGGTGTCCCGTGGGTTAGTGTTCTGACCACTGCAACCATTGCCTGCTTTGCATTCCTCAATGTTAGCAGCAGCTCTGCCAA
>JAJLWU010000720.1:0-15205 GCA_030570855.1 Tardiomyces digboiensis | reverse complement strand
TACCAAACGCATCATGATCCTGTCTGCAATGGGACCCGAATAGATGCCACCAATAAGCGCACCAATGAGTGGGCCAAGGTAGGACAGGCCAACAGAGGCACTAGAAAAGTTGTAAGGGGACCCAGAGTACACGGCCGATGCAGTGGCGTTGTACACGCTGTACCAGACAAGCGACAGGGCATAGTAAAATCCCGCCCACATGACAACGGGGAACGCGAAAAAGATGTAAACTGGTCGCCAGACCATGTCGACAAACTGACGAGGTCCGATGTTCGGGTTCTTGGTCCACAAACGCATCTTGGAGAAAAAGGTTCGTTTCGAATCCGTAGGACGGGGAGTATGGGTCGTCTTGAGGGTGATACCCTTGTCTGCCATGTCTGCCTCTGCTGAAGCTCGTAAGTAAAGAGTGTCCTCGTAGAAAAAGAACGACAAAACAAAGTTAAGGCCGAGAATAATGGCACACCAATGCTGGACCCACTGCCAGCCAATGTTGTTGTTCATGTAACCGGCAATAAGGGGGGCAATGTAGTTGGAACTTGCAAGAACAAGCATGTAAATCCCCATATAGGCACCACGTTCATGAGCAAAGAAGAGCTCGGCAACATTGTGCTCAGGAAGTACCTCAACAGGTGCGCAAAAGAATCCGTACAACGAACGACATGCAGTCCACGCAGACTGAGAGTGTATGTGGGCCGCCCACTCACTCATAGCGACGCAGCCCAGAATGCTGAACAAGTACACAGGACGGCGACCAAACGTCAACGCCAGCGGTTGCCAAAATAGGTTACTCCATCCTGCAATCAAAAAGAGATATCCTGTGCCAGAAACAAGGCTACTAAGGCCGATTCCGGTGGCGTCTGAAAGCTCCGTGAGGATAGAATATGTCGAAGTACCACCGATACCAGTTGTAAACACATAAAAGTACACGAGAGAGATATTGACTATTTTGCGCCATTTTGCCCAGTTGAGAGGATCATCTGGATCGTCCGATGGCTGCGGATACAGAACAACCGCACCAGAGGCTATTTCCTCTCCGGCGCCATCCCGCTCGACAAGGTGTACACTGCCTGGCACCACCACTTCTTCGATGTGGTCCGAGAATTCCACAGCAGCTTCTGCCTTCATTTTAGCTTCCAAAAGTGTTTGATCTTATTCTCAGCAGGTGACGACAACTCCTGCTCCCCCGTGTAATACAGGCCGCGCGCGACACCGGTATAAATATAAAATATTTCGGTCCGCAGGTGTAAGACCCTTTATTAACCCCCGCACGCACCAATGTAGTACTGGTCTTCCTCAGCCGCTGACTGATATCGATTTGAGGTGCATGACTGTTTTTTTTTTTGTGCTATCGCCGTACGCGCGGGGAGTGTGTGTCAGTTAGCCACTTAGCCGTAGGACTCTCAGCTGTTATGGTGACCACAGTCGGTTCGCTTCGTCGTCAAACGAGTAGTACAATCTAAACGACGGTTGGCGTTTGCAAAAGTCTGCCACTCACAATCTCCCAAACGGTCTCCTTTCATTATAGTATGGCGGGTGAGATTTTGATTAGATACCAGATTAGGAAAGCATCATAGAGGACGCGCATGGCAGCGGACTTGTACCCCGCTATCTCGTGGTTATCGCGTTGTTATCTTTATTTGTGGCTTTGCCTGAAGCCTTATCTGTACACTTATAGTGCCTGTAGTACTGGGGTCATCGGCGGCACCTATTGGATAGTCCTGATAGATTCAAAGGCAGAGTTATTAGAAGAAAAGGAGGCAGATCTATGACCCGCTCCGCGATCGGCGTCGTAGACTGACCCCACGTCGCACGCACTGACCCCTGGGCAAATTGGGTCGAGTACTAATCAACGCCCGAAAGTCCGAAGAGCCGATAAACACAAATTGACTGCCTTCCGTTCGTTGACAGGGGAGAGGGGCACGGGCTTAGTAAGGTAATTGTCCAAGATCTTGGTGGATGCCCTGCGTGTCGTTATCAGTTGTGCAGTCGGTAAGAGCGAGCAGAGCACAGATAGTCGACAGACTTTAACCGGCTATCGGGTTCCATGGTTCTGCAAGGGCCACCATCCAACCGGTGAGTTCAACCGGCCAGAAGTTTAGAAGGCGTGGGTCCCATTGTCTACTTGTGACTGTCCGTCTGCGCGCAAGAGTGCAAATCTAGCGTAGTGATTCTTGGCTGACCATGAGCTCATTATACGTAGTGAGTAGCAGAACGGCCGACTGTGGGTTTTCTTGGCGACAGAGTACTTCTTTATTGGTCCTGCCGTGTGCCTCGCGAGCCAATTGACTTCAATTGGATCTTTCCAGCAGAATTTTTTTTTTTTTAACTAGTGCAGTCATGCTGTGGCATTGAGATTGGACAATCCCCCCATTGATGGCTAATTCCGCTGTTTGCTATCTATGTGGCCACAGAACATCCAGGCAGCAGCTGGGACGGCGATGGGCTCATATCAGAATCTCGCAATCACCTAGTAACATCATAATCATCTCTAGTGGGGCACTGCATAGCGGGGTCACTGTGCAGGGCATCGGACAAAACAGGCAAGTAATCTTTCCGCGACACCCGGCTGGCGTCTGCAAAGCGGCCTGCTACATTTCGCTTCCAATATCTCTAGCTTGGTCGGTCAATGGATCTCTAATCTCCTTCGCGCGCTTCCTAATCTCTAGCCGCATGGTCGTCTGCATACGCGATTAGATATTCTCCCAGTGCCCTCACGGGATCCGTTGGACTGACGTTAGTATACAGAAACAGAACCTTGCTGATTATGCTTCTGTTGCAACTTTGCGCATTGGACCCCAGTGCGAATCACGCGCCAAATATTCAATTAGGTCCGCCAGTGAGCCCCGCGACTTGTCAGTGCATGAAAGTAAGATTGCCAGATTGGAGCACATGTAACCCCACCATCAACCACCACCATTGGCAGCCCCGGGTGAGGGACCTCCTACATTCTCGTGACGAATGCATCATGGAATCGGGCAGGGACTCTAGAGTTGAATAGTTGCCAGATCCAATAGTCTACATGTAGCCTGTCAGATGAGCTGTCTTGTAATGCACAGTATGCCAGAGCAAAGAACTCGTCGATCAGACGTCGTGGTAATGACAGGAGCTACTCCAACTGCCCTGCTCGCCATCATGCCCCATGCGATCCTGCCCGGGCATGGTGTCAATGCTTGTGTCAGGGCTTTGTGTCAATTGGTCGGGTACGAGGCATCCCCTTCGTTATCAAGAGGCGATTCCATTTATCTCGGTCTGACTAGCCTCGCGGCATGCGCCAACCCGGGCATTTAACTCCGCCGCCCATCACTTTCGCCACTTCTTGCTCTCTGAGTCTAAACCAGGCAAAGCAGCAACCGTCAACCGCCCAATTGGCGTCTTCTCCCATTCAACTGCTCAGTGTGTGACATCACGAACTTACCGCTCTTGTACTAGCTTCCTCATGGACACCAAAAGCGCGGGTGTTACCTGAGAGTTCAGCCATTGGCGTGTCGGGGCACCGCCAGCGGGGCTCTCTAGTGATCTGTCCGGTCCACCGTTGGTACTCTCTTCTTTGACTTTTGTGGGCTCATCCCTTTCCATCGGCTCTACAGATGGGGTCTCCGTCGATATATTGGGGACCGGTGCATCTTCCTTGTTTATGACTTGTGACAGGTCCATCTTTGTTGAATCGTGTAACCACAAGTAGCATCAGCGGAGGTAGGTTTCACTCGGTTCCCGTTGCTGTTTGGTCGCATACATTCCCACGCGTTTGTCTAAAATAATACGTTTACTCTGTTGTGATCGTTGCAAACGTAGTCGAACCATGACGTCGTGATTGTGTACACTAACCCATAATCACAAACGTATGTGACGGTAATTTAAGCGGTATATGAGTAGACGCGATTCGTCTGATCAACGGGATATTCTGTCTAATTTTTTGCAGGGGCTGGGAATTTCGTCGACTGTAGGATCTCCAATCATGGCGCAATCTCATCCAAACGATCTCGAGGTTCGTGTCCCTACTGCTGTTATTTGTTCATTTGAAAGGATGCTTTGCTACCTGGCAAGATTATACTGCCATTAGACAGACACGCGGCATCGGATGGCGCCACCACCAGGGGCTAAAGGACTTTTAAACGTACTCTAACACCAGCTCGAGGTCTTGGATCAGCAAGAAAGTGACTGCATCTTGTCTTCCTTTAACGCAGACATCGCATTCAAGCTTGGTGGTCTTCTGAGGAGCAGCGCCCGTGCCTCGTCACAACGGCCAGTGCTCATAAGCATAACGCTCAGCAATGGGCAGCTGCTTTTTCAATGCTGCTCTCGGCCAGGCGTGATCCCAGACAACCAGGAGTGGGTCGATCGAAAACGAAAGGCAGTCATGCAATTCCATCGGTCCACTTTTTACCTAGGATGCAAACTTCGGCGTGAAGGCAAGACCATTGAATCCCTCCGCAAGACGGAAACTGAAATGTCGATTCATGGAGGCGGATTCCCCATCCGTGTACGCGGTATCGAAGGGATCGTCGGTGTTGTATGCGTATCAGGTCTACCCCAACACGAGGACCACAAACTCATTGTTGATAGCATGCGTCAACTGGCAAAGGAGGAACAGGCGTAGTCCAGCCGGGGTTTTCTACGGTTACGGTTCCATATAAGAGGAGGAATCACAAGTACTAATACAAGAATTGCTGTATCTGGGGGAGAGAGGGGCTAATATACTCCTTTAGGACGAGATCAACTCAGCCGGTAACAATATATCGGGCTATGCCGTAACGTGTTGAGCTGAATGCCACGGAATAGCAGTGAGAAGTGCTAAAGATTAAACGTATTAATTTAACACACGCGGCTGAAGGGGCCGTTGCGTAGCGTTCGAGTAAGACGGCGACCGAAAACGTAAAAGACATAGCACTCCTGGCACTATAGAAGACGGCAATTGAAAAAGAAGCACAGAAACAACATGGATCCTTTTAACCAGGTTTACGCTGACGCAGAGAGCCAGCTCGTAGAAATAGAAAGGCTGCTGGAACAGTATCGACGCGACCCGACTAACAGCCACTTGGCAGATATCAATAATGCGACGCAGGAACTCACAGAGACAATCCATGACTTGTCACAAAGTATCCGCGCTGTACAGAGTAAGCCGAGCCAGTTTGGCGTCGATGACTACGAAATAAACGATCGGATTTCGAAGGTCGGAGCACTCAACAATCGCCTGAGTGATATTCAGGAGACGATTCCAAAGATCAACCGTGAAACAAATCCCAATCCCGCAACATGGGCTGCTCAAGAAAGTGAAACAACTGGTGGCATGAGTCGTGCCGAAGCAGAGAGCGCGACTGCAAATCTCATGTACCAGGACGTAATTCAGGAGCAGGATACAGTACTGGATTCGGTCTATTCAACAGTTAACAATCTACGAGAGCAAGCAAACGTCATGTCTCGAGAGCTAGAGGATCAAAGCTATTTGATTGAGGATTTTGAAACTCAAGTGGATTCTGCGGGCGACCGTTTGCAGAGAGGGTTGAAACGGGTCGACTGGGTTCTGCGTAACAATCGCGAAACACTGTCTTCTTGTTGTATCACCCTATTGATCGTGGTTCTGATTGTTCTTCTTGTTCTTCTCTTAGTTCTATGACGAAGTAACCACCGTACATTGCGTCGTCAAAGCATGACGGCCGACAATCTCAACTAGAGGGACGAACGCACGTGACAAAAAATGCTCTATAGCCAGCCACCTGTCTACGCTGGCTCTATCACTGGGTCACCAATGGGTCGCCACAAGCACGATGGCCGATTGGCTCAGCTGGACAACGTCGACGACAAGAACTTGTGAGACACGGCGGCCAAAACCACAAGTGGATCTTTGCAAGGACAGCATCCAAGCATCTTAGTATCCTGCAAGACTAATTAATATACGTATGCATTGAGAGAGTTCAATCTTGATCATGAGCTACCGAAGCATGAAGCTAGATTGTGTTGCATAACGTTACCTTCAACCACAAATTTACCCTACCTGGTGTAAGGCTAGATCATCAGATGTCATCGAAGACAGTGCGAGCATTGACCAAGTGAGGACATTCAAACGTTATTCGACACAACGAGGCCGCCAGACAGAGACCGGTAAACAAGCGGTTTGTGGCGAAGAGCCGACAGAGAAACGGAACAAGTGACACTGAACTAGTGGCGTCGAGATTGGCGTGCGCGCCCTGTGCCGTTCGAATTGAGGGAGCGTGTTCGACATGGGGTCGAAGATCAAGCAGGAAATCGTCATTGTTGGTAAGTATGAGCCGAATTTCGAATATACAATGACTCTATGGTGTTATTTTGCGAGTTAATTGGCGGTGATTGATGATCAAGAAGGCAAGGTGCAAAGTTGGGACGAGTTTGCTCGCAGCGGATATAATATTTAAATCATCAAGCAACACAGCAGGACAACGACCATTTCAACGCGACACGGGTATTTATTTGGAATTTTCCGCTGTATTGGTACTGTCGTTATGATCCAGGAAGCGCTGCTAGCTAAGTTGGCAAAAGTGGTGTGATCAAGGATTCTGGTCCCAGTGGTGCCTTTTGCCCTAGTCCAAGCGGAGGTCGCGACGATCAACAATTTGGGAATGAATGTGGGTCATGAATGTTGCCCTATATTGTACCATTTTATGTTATTTTCTCTTGTTTAGTTGTAGTGTTGGCTTGTTGTTTTGTGTTTGTCGTCGCGCCCGGCTACTACAGCTTAAAGATGGTTGATACTTAGCCGGCTGCGAATCTTGAAGAGCACTAGTCTTTTCTTGCAATTTTGCTGCAAATCTGCAGAGCAGAGGGTTTTCAAAGTTTGTCGTTGGATTTTCTAGTTTCTATCTGGTTTCTGTCTCCAGGGCTCGACCCTTTCTTGGGATGGACCCTATGACGACATGAAGAAAGTGTTTCGTAACTAGATCGCACCAGGCACAGGCAGTGCTAACAACAGGCGCAGGAATCATTGGAGTATGTACGGCATATTACCTGACGCAACATCCAGACTTTGACAAGGACAAATATCACATTACTATAATCGAAGCTAGGCGACCAGCAAGCGGGGCATCTGGAAAAGCAGGCGGCTTACTGGCCTTGTGGGCATTTCCACAGCAGATTGTACCACTGTCGTTCCGACTACATCAGGAGTTGGCTGAGGAGTACGGCGGGGAAGAAGAATGGGGCTACAGACGAGTCAATGCTGTGAGTATAGCAGGCAGTCTCTTCAAACAAATGAAGAGCCGGAAGCATGATCAGGGGACACCGGATGGTGTGGACTGGATCAAACCGGGATTGGTAGAGACGTGGTCGTTCATTGGAGGAACTGACGCAACCGCACAAGTCCACCCGTACCGGTTCACAACGTTCATATTGCGCAAGGTGCTGCAGAGCGGGGCAGCTGATCTGATAATAGGCAAGGTGTCCAAGTATACCACAGATGATAGCGGACAAGTGGTTTCCGTTACATACAGCACAGAAGAGATGGCCAATGGCGGGGGTGTATCAAGTGGGGCAATTGTCGAGAGAACCCTGGAGGCAGACCGCGTGGTGGTTGCCGCTGGTCCATGGACATCGAAGATTCTTCCGTCATGCCCAGTATCTGGATTGCGTGCCCACTCCATCACCATCTCCCCGCAGCGCCAGCTGTCTCCACATGCCATGTTTGCGGAGCTGCGCATTTCCCGCAATGAATACATTTCTCCAGAAATATACCCGCGCAAGGATGAGGTATATGTATGCGGTGAAGGCGACAATTTAGTTCCAGTGCCTGAAAGCACCGATGATGTCCAAGTAGACCGTGGCTACTGCGACGAGCTGTTCAAGTATGCAGGGGAGATTTCTAATGAACTCAAAGGGGGCCGAATTCTGCGACGCCAGGCGTGTTATCTGCCGGTAGTCAACGTTCCATCATGCAGTGGGCCGTTTATTGGCTACACTAACATTCCAAATCTTCTTGTTGCAGTTGGTCATAACTGCTGGGGCATCAACAACGCTCCGGGGACGGGCAAAGTTATGGCAGAGCTCATTCTCGAGGGCAAAGCAAAGTCTGCCCAGCTCCATGGCCTCGAGCCAACACGGCATTTTGAGGTTTCCGTCTAAGGATCTAGAGGGTCCCGTATTTAAAGACAATGTACGAATTTTCATTGCCAAAAAAAAAAGGTGCTCGGCGCTGCTCGCAATGCTCGACGACAGGGCCGAGGTGTGGTGTCGCGCGACATGTCGTGGCCCGACTACCTAATTGGTCCTACGAACCAAAATATCAGATGCTGGGCCTTGACGCCGCCCGCAGCTGATCCTTGCCTAGCCGTTGGCAGATTTGCGTAGTTATAGCCACGCACCACTGCGACACTACCGCCATCAGATAAACTTGGTGCGCAGCAGGATCGAGGACATAGTTTGGCGAGTATACTATCATTTCATCTGGAGCCACTGGATACGAGCCCAGCCAGATTGCGTTGAAAATACTGGTTCACAAAGTCCCTGCATCGTCGAGGCATACTATTATGCCGCTTCACCACGTGCATAGAAATCTGGTGCCTGTGATTGGCTGGCTGGCTCGAGAAGAAGCTTTTGACTAAAGTGTATCAGAAGTTGCACGGCATCAATCATGTAAGTGGTTATACGGCCGGCAACCGTTGGGCCGAGCCCTCGTGTAGTGAATCGCGTATTGTCGAGATGGGCGTCCAGTGGATAATCGATATCGTTGCTTGGACTCGTCTACGTGCCAATTCTATTTAGACGGCTGCAAACACTGGGTAGATCATGGCACTAGAACGTAAAAAACTTTCCAGAACCCCTAACTTGACCCATAATACGTACAAGCTCGATACAGTCTCTATATACAATCTTCACTCAACAGTCGCTTCTACAACCAACGCCCGCCCCATCCGCGCAATCGTTAAATTACAATCTGGTCTGATCGTCGTCTACGGCAGATCAACAGCCCACATGTACATCAAAATAAGCAGCACGATCCAGGCATTCTCAACACAGATGGCCGGTACGTATTATTGCCCAGAACCGCCAAACGACGACCGTGGCGCCATCTGGAATCATCGGCACCAGCGGGCCGCTAAGATCTAGCGGATTAATATTGGTCACAGAGATTATTTTATAGGGGGTATGGGCAGTCAAGACGCACAGGTGATAGTGCCGCACGGGGAATGCTGGCGAAAATGCGTCAAATGGAATTGGGGTTAAATAAAACGACAGACGCGCCATAGTTGAAAGTTTTTTGTCCACAAGAGCCTGGGTTGCGTGGTTTGGTTTTATAGCAAGCAACAACAGCTCGGTTGTTTGTGAGTTTGCTTAGGAGGAGGTATTTTTTTGCGTTGAGACGACGTGGTCGATATCAGATACATTATGAGAGCTAGTTGGATTATTCGCAGCGTCACGGTTGCGAGTGCACTGGGAGTGGCCGTCGCAGGAGACGTGAGAAAAGGTACAGATGTTATTAAACCAGACAGTGTCGAGGCAAAAGCGCTGTATGACTCTGACCAGGCTGTCAAGACGTCACCAAAGGACAAGACGTACGCCGACGGGCTCGAGGGCGACAAGTTCAAGCTCAAGAGCCCTAGCGGTCAAAAAGCAGGCGCAGACACAGAGATATTGTCGACAGACGTTGAAGACACCAACGTAGTGAGCACAGACGACAAGCCGATCGTGCTCAACGACTATGACCCCAACAACCTTGGTGTCACGTCTGAGAACCGCCCAGCCACTGTTTCCGATAAGACTGTAAGTTAGAAGCTCTGTGGTTCGGTTGTGATACTGGAAACTAACCCTAGACTGATAGTAAGAGCGAGACAAAGTCCATCAGCGGGGAAGACAAGGGCACGCGCGTGACGACATCCATGAGGAACGCTGGTCAAACTCCATTACAGGCCTTCATCATGGCAGCGAGCATGATTATGTGCAGTGAGATTGGCGATAAGACATTTTTGATTGCGGCACTCATGGCTATGAAGCATCCGCGTCTGACAGTCTTTTCGGCGGCATTCTCGTCGCTGGTGGTCATGACAGTTCTGAGCGCGGCACTGGGCCATGCTGTACCAGCTCTCCTACCGCCAAAGCTGACATCGTTGGCAGCTGCTATTCTGTTTATTGTATTTGGTGGCAAGATGATCGTAGAGGGCCTTGGAATGGATGCGTCGATGGGTGTCGATGAGGAGCTACGCGAAGTGGAAGAGGAGATCGAGTCCAAGGAACTCGAGCTCAAGAACGACGATATTGAACGAGGTTTTGGCTCATCGCTTAATGAGAAGCAGCTGCGACGGGCCACATCGAGCCCCAGTCTGTCACCCGACGGTCTTGACGATGGCAGCGACGCTCCTCTGTACCGCGAGCGGCCTGGTCGCTCCACTAAGCCGGCCCACCGACAGCTGACTGAGGGCATCAGCAATCTGGCGTCGCTTGTTCTGTCGCCGTTCTGGGTCCAGGTGTTTGTCATGACTTTTCTTGGAGAGTGGGGTGACCGGTCTCAAGTGGCTACGATTGCAATGGCTGCCGGGAGCGACTATTGGTTTGTAATTCTCGGAGCAATTGTTGGCCACGCTCTATGCACTGCCGCAGCTGTCGTAGGTGGCCGCTTGCTTGCAACCAAGATATCCCTACGCACTGTGACGCTATCTGGTGGTGCATGCTTCCTCGTCTTTGCTATCGTGTATTTCATCGAAGGTCTTAGACTTCCGTGGCAAGCTCTCGAGGACAGCTGAGCAGCATTCCAGTACGTTGCACAAACATTCAATAGGTTATATACGTTCCTATATACATAAGCGATGCTGGGAATCGCACGTCCAAGTCATAAAATCCATGTCGAGGATGTTACTCGTAGTGCATCGGCTCGACATGCTTCGATAGCAGTGACATACTGTCAAATATTTGACGCGAGCTCTAAAAAGGTAAAACTGATATTTTCCGGCGATGCACACTAGCATATTAACGTAGTCGAGCACATACACGTAAACATAGGTCAACTATCACGTAATATAGGTCAACTATCACCGGAAGCCTGCATACCTTTGAGACGGTCTCGAACAATGCGAATAATGGCGTTATCAGTGCGAGTCTCGAGCAGTGCCATTTGTGGCTCCAGGTCACGTTTGAGATCCCAGTTAACTTTTTTGGGCTGCAGGCTGTCAAGGTTAAGCTTGGCCGTCTCTCGTTCACGCAGCTTGGAGAGCGCTTTCTCCTTTTCCTCTTCGGCAACAAGTTCTATTGTCTCCTCTCCATCAATTAACAACACGCCTACGCCTGATTTAAAGTCGCGTGCCTCGAGGTCATAGTTGCGTCCAGATAGCTTGGGTTCCTTGTCACTGTCGCTCCTTGGCTGCTCTGGGGTTGCCGACCTACTAGACGCTGGCAGCTCTGGCGGCTGGTCTACTTGGTCTGCTTTTCTCTTGAGGCTGCGCAGCTGTGCCAAGCGTGCTTTCCTTTCGGCAGCCTGCTGTTCAAGGGTTGACATGGCGATTTAGTAGTACTCGAGCTCTGTGCGAGAAGCATTGAGGGAGTCCGTAGTGGTGAAACCATTGTCAATCCAAATATTTCTGTGAGGCCAACATCGATCAAAAACTCCAACTACAGACTTCGACCATCACCTGAAGGTGCGGTGGAAAACCGACATAACTGTACAATGTCGCTTCCAGGGCTTGGAGAGTCCATCGAAGTAAGTGCACATTTGATAAAGGTCTAAAAGTGGTTCCGTATTTCTATAGTCGAATAGAATTGAACCCATTGAACAGAATACGACGTTTGTACTAAGCCAATAAACAAAATTTACTAATACAAGGCTGCTCGTGGTCCCTCAACTGTAGATTTAGAACCAGGAAGCGAATGGCGCTTTGAGACAGAGGGAAATGCAATTTTTACATTAAAGGTAAGTACGATCGAGTACGACTGCCACTGTGGAACAGTCTAACAACAGTTAATAGCTGGAACGGCAGAGATATTTGGAACGGAGCTGGCAGTGGGACAGGAATACACATTTCAAGGGCAAAAAGGAGCGGTATTCACATGGCACGGGTGCCGGTTAGAATACAACGGAGAGGTGTCTGAATATGTTTCAGAAGAGACGCCCATGAACACATATTTGAACCTACATTTTGCCCTCGAAGACTTGCGGAAAGCAGAAAAGTCCCCTGTCGTCATGGTGGTTGGGCCTGCAAACTCCGGAAAGTCGTCGCTATGTAAGATTTTGGCTGCTTATGCCAACAAGATGGATCGGTACCCAATGGTTGTCAACCTAGACCCTTCAGAGGGTTTGTTTACGGTACCCGGCTCTCTTTCAGCAGCACCTGTCTCTGATATTCTGGATGTCGAAGAGGGCTGGGGCCACAGCCCTGTTTCAGGTCCATCGGTGATGCATCCAAAACAACCACTTGTATATTACTACGGCCTAGAGAAGCCTTCCACGAATATGGGGTACTACAAGCACTCGTGCTCACGGTTAGCCTTGGGTGTACGGGCACGAATAGACAAGGATGCGATCGTACGGCACTCGGGAGTCATCGTGGATACGCCCGGCACACTAGTTGAGAAAGAAAAGGATGCCAATTACAGCATGGTGGCAAACGCAGTGGCCGAGTTCGGTGTATCTGTCATTGTAGTTGTAGGCCACGAACGCTTGTTTGCTGATATGCAAAGGAAGTTCAAAGGGCGTGCTGGCTTGAGTGTGGTTAAGATACCGAAATCTGGAGGGGTTATCGACAAGTCGCCGGAGTATATCCGCGCACAACAAGCTCGGTCTATTCAACAGTACTTTTATGGTACTCGCCGTCAGCCTCTGGCTCCTCATGGGGTGACTGTAGACTTTTCAGAGTTTACCGTTTACCGTGTCGCTGAGCAGCAGGAGCTCAGTAATACCTCAACGCTGTCCATAGACGAGCAGAGCGTCGAGAGTGCTTCCAGACCAGAGGATGACTTTTTTGTCAAACTTGAGCCTTCATCTATCTTGCAGAATTGTGTCATGGCTGTTCTCAATGCCAGCAGAGATGAGAACGTGCGCACTCTTGTCAGTTCTGAAGTTGTTGGGTTCGTTCATGTGTAAGTACTTACTGAGAAGCGCCAATTTACTGGAACGAGATTCTAACTACAGATCAGAGGCCGACGACACAAAGCGCAAGATCCGGGTGCTGATTCCCATTGCTGGTAGGCTACCGTCTCGACCGTTTGTCATTGGCGATGTTCGGTATCACGAGTAACACTTTTATCAAATAATGCTGAATCTGAATCATGATTAAGGTAGATTTACAGACCGCGAAAGAAAATTTCTCGTCGCTTAGCTTTCAGAAGTGCCAGGAGGTCCTTGGAAAGTTATAACTGACGACTAACATGCAAAGACCAGACAGAAGGCACGCTGGGCACCTGCATGGCTGCTGCAGGACCGGCGTTATCATTTTAACACATGCGTTGATTGGCCCGAAACTCGTGGCTTTTTTACCGCCTACATGAACCCACATGGTTTTGCCTAAAGATTTCCGAGCAAAGCAGCGGAGTATGTGCGGTTGCGAATTCTGCCCGTTGAATGGCAACTAAGTCGGTTCTGCGCGTCTCATCGGAAGTCCTCAGGCTGCCCGTTATTGTAGGAATTACAAGTAAAGTTTTTAGAGAACAATGTTTTGGTCTAAGCGCAATAGTGCCTTGTGCTCTCCTCCAGATGCCCACCTGAGAACACCCCAATTTTGGCCACAGTACGAGATTATTTACCACAGTAATTCAATCACTCAAACCAAATACTGTAAATCGCCCTCAAGTCCTCTTCAACGACGCAAGGGAAAGCATTGTCCATGATGACTCGTCGGCAGAGTCATTAATCCGTTTTTCCGTGATTGAGTCTCATTTGATGTGCGGCTGTGCTCAACGATGCGAGCTATCAGTCCGGGTAATGTCGCCCGACAATTTGGCTGTTGAGTAGTTGCCATCTAGATGTACATTTGCAACTAACTCACAGTCATAGTCAATAGGTAAGTGATGACCTCTATAGTAGCTTGATGATTGGATCCTTTTCCGTTGTAATCAACCTGTTTGCTTGTTGTAATAATGCGAATTGCACCTATTTTGTCGGGCCGCAATCTTTCGTTGTTTCAAGCCCGAGTGCCTCGAAGGTCATGTCTGGCAGGAATTGGTCGCCTATCTTGTTGCTTTTGGATGCCGATGCATCGAAATTGTATTCATTGTATTAATCTGCTCGTACTACTCTTTTGCAGGATAGTTTAGCAGAAACGCTTTTGGCATATTTCGGGCCGATTTGAAGAATTGGACGGGATAAACCACCAATTGCCAATTGGCCAATGTATAGCGCTACCGTACGAAACTAACTACAGATGACTTCTCTCGAGGCAGCTGTAGAGACTGCGAGGAACGTGTACTCGACGTCGTTCATCTCGTATGCTACATCTGACGATGCTTTGTATAAAGAGACAGTAGATTTTTACAAGGATTTTGGTTTTGCTGTCATTCAGGAGTATGATGCATCGCATCCCCAAGCAGGGATGACGACGGTGACTCTACACTCACGAGATTCAATTCGCGAGACGTGGCTTGCTGCGTATCCCCCCAAGGATCCGTCGCCCGACCAGGCAAAGCCTTTTGGCTCGAGTATCAAGCTCCGACTGTGCCGCAAGGCTGACAACCGTGAGACTTGTGTAGCAAAGAGAGCCTCCCTTGTTGAGTCAATTCAAACAAAAGACTGGAGAAGTACAACCGCATCGGCTGTACTATACGTGACTGACATTGACAAGATCATTGCAAAGTTCAAGGAACACAATTTGCCGTTTCAGGAATGGCCAACGGATGAGCTGCCCGTTGAAGTTTATGTCATCGATCCGTTGGGCCATGTGCTCGGTTTTACGACTCGGGCCAATCCGTTCACCTTCAGGGACACCAAAACACATACTACGGCTGACCAAGCGGTTGAAGACGTTACTGCTCAGATCAAGACTAGTGGAGACAACAATGATGGCCATAAGAAAGTCATTGCCGTTATGACATCTGGAGGTGATGCTCCAGGAATGAATGCTGCTGTGCGTGCTGTCGTTCGTACCGCCATTTACAGGGGATGCCGTGCATTCGCCATAAGGGAGGGCTACGAGGGTCTCGTGAAGGGAGGAGATCTTATTCAGGAGATGATGTGGGATGATGTTCGAGGATATCTATCAATCGGAGGTACCAGTATTGGTACTGCTCGTTGTGCCAAATTTCGAACTCGCGAGGGCCGCCT
>JAJLWU010000719.1:0-15316 GCA_030570855.1 Tardiomyces digboiensis | reverse complement strand
CAAACAAAAACAAGTCGTAACATACATTTCGGTCATTGGATGGCCCTGATGATATCGTTAATAATGCCATCCCCATAGTCATTGAGACTGCGGACCACAATGAGTTTTGCACCTCCCTTTAGAGACACAACATTCACATCGTCTGGCGCGTCGTTCTGCAAACAAATTAGGTAGTCTGGAGCCGGCAGATGCCTTAGCATGTTGACGTTGGACATCCATCGGTGACGGTATGACAGCGGTTGTTGGTGCAGAGGATGGAGCACGTCCTGCTCAGCCAGGTCGTTTGCGACCGTCATGACATAGCCTTTGAGCACAGAATATTGGTCGCGATTGACCTTTAAATCCGCGAAAGCCTGGTGCAAACAGGAAACCTTCCACATGCTGATCGCACTCGAGTTTGTAATCGAAGCGGGCCGGCTTTCAAACAGCGAGTAGACATTGCGCGAGTCCGCAACGTCGAGACGGCCCCTTAGAGCCTTGAAAAAACATTCTGCAGTAGAACTACTTTCGGCTTCCACAGAAATAATCTTTCCACGCTCGTCTGTATTTCCCGGGAGTGGGTCACATATGATGCTCAGCATGTCGGCTTTTTCACGCAGTTGTAGGTCCTCCGTAACACGACCAGTCCCCGAGGCAGCGAGCGCCACTGCAGACTGATACCTCTCACCGTAGGTCGCATGAGATATCGTGCGGCCCAGGGGATCGTGATGCGACGAAGTCCTACGCTTTTTGTACGTCCTGTCTTCTTCCTGCAATGAAGACAACTGAGGCATAGTCGCATGGCCCCCTGCGTTGAAATGGCCACGCAAACCACTGCCCCGAAACATTTGGTAATGTGCTGAAGGTCCAGAGTTGTTGGTCCCCTGCGGAGGCGTAGCTGCTGCTGCTCCAGGTCCGCCACTGGCAGAGAAAGGCTGATTATTCGGCGAAGACGTGGCGCTGTTCTGGCGCGACGGTGCCGGACTCTCTGGCCAGTGTTGGGGTGGAGGTGGAGGCGGCGACGAGTGTAACTGTTTGACAGTCGTCCCAGGCGGCGATTTTGGCAAGTCATCTTGCGGCCGCGGAACGATGCGAGGTAGGTATCCACTTCCACCAGAGACAGATGCAGACGTATCAGTCGAAGTTATACTTGAGCGTGACAAGATAGACGACCGCTGTGATGGTACTTCGCTCATAATACTGCTACGCTGACTGCTGGGGGCTGAACCTCCTTCGTACCGAAATCCAGTACTCGCTGCTGGTGGTGGCGGCGGCGGAGGCTGACTGCTGACACGACTTTGGCGTGACGGGCCGACTGGCGACATTGTGTCAGGTGCAGACGCGTGACGGGGTGGCAGTGGAGCAGGCTGCTGGTAAGGCAACGGCGAAATCACCGGCACAGATCCCTTGTGAGTGAGTGGCGGAATATGATACGGTGGACCAGACAGTGAAGGAGGTGGCGGCGGACCAGGCGCAGGCGGAGTACGTTGATGATACACTGCTAGTGGCGGACGAGGCGGAGGCACCGGTGAATACATCGCTGGTGCTGAAGCTTGACGGCCAGGCAGCGGGTGTTGCTGCTGTTGATGCTGCTGCTGTTGCTGCTGCTGCTGCTGTTGCTGCTGTGGAGGATGCTTATTTCCACCAGAGTTTATAACACCTTTACAGACAGGGCAAATCTCCGTGCCGCCAGTTCCGCTGCTGCCACCAGCCTTTTTCGAGTTCCTCCGTGGTTGGTACCTATAGTCGGGAAACCGTTCCAAATGAGATTTTTTCTCCTCATCCCCCAGTTGAATCCAGTAATCCTTTTCCTTGGAAGAGAGCGATCGCCACCGCTCACCGATGATCTTTGAAATCTCTGGGTTTGTTTTCCCAGGGTTTTCCTGGACTACCAGTGAATGGTGGTGCTGGCGAAACAATATGAACGCATTGCGAGGTCGCGGAACGCGTGCCACGGCCGGGCACGTACAGATCTCCGGGGGCTGAGCAGGGCCTGTTCCACTACTACCACCAAACGCAGACGGCATGCTAGCGCTACGTGGAGGGTGGTGCTGTAGTGGTGTATGAGGCGGTCCAGTCTGTAGCTGACCATGACCTGCTCCGACTCCACCACCGGAGCCGCTCGGGGCGGGCCCAAGCGGAGCACCCATATGTCCTTGAATAGGACCATGCCCCACTTGCCCGGGATGTGGTAGCTGTGCACGACTGACTGGACCTTGGCTCGTCATAACATGGCCGGGACCCTGGTGGATTGGTTGTCCAGGCTGTCCGAGTTGTACATTTTGGCCCACGGAAGCATGTCCCATCACTAGGGGCGCAGGGCCTACGCTCATTGGCCCTTGTAAATGACCACTGACTGGGCCAGGTGGCCTCCCAGTACCGGCAGAGTGAAACGGCGCTGGATGTGGGGGAGGTAACGGCTGTTGAAGAGGATGATGTTGATGATCAAAATGATGATGGTGTTGTTGGTGTTGTTGGTGTTGTTGGTGTTGTTGGTGTTGTTGGTGTTGTTGCTGGTGTTGTTGCTGGTGTTGGTGTTGTTGCTGGTGTTGCTGGTGTTGCTGGTGTTGCTGGTGTTGCTGGTGTTGCTGGTGTTGCAGGTGTTGCAGGTGTTGCAGGTGTTGCTGCTGCTGCTGTTGTTGTTCTTGTTGCCGTTCTTGTTGCTGCTGCTGCTGCTGCTGCTGCTGCTGCTGCTGTTGTTGTTGCTCTTGGTTTGTCACATGCTGAGCAGTGGCCATACTTGGCGTATTCGGCGTGCCGGTCGCGCCCGGGGTCGGTGCCGCGCTCGTGGAGACGACTGAGCCATTAGGACCACCGCCACTACCACCCGCATCTCCCAGGCGACCTCGGTCGACCCCACCGTTGGAAGCCCCTCCATCTCCAGTAGTCTGGATATCTTCCCTTTGTCGTTGTCCTTCGCTCGCCGCCGTCCCTTGCGACGAGCGCTCGTGACTATCTACGGCTGCCGTCTAGTTCGCTATCCAGTCAACTTTTCACACTTGCACTTCGTTAGAGCTCTGCCTCAGTTCGGCGCAACCACCACCACCGCTTTCGAGAGCGTGCGTGTGTAAAACTAACCAATGATCCGAGATGCTTTTGGGTTGTTTGTGTCTCGTTGCGTCGTTGCGAGACTTAAAAAGCTAACCAGCGGCTCGCGAATCTATCCATACAAAAATTCTCTTGAAAACGTCACGCAAAAGTCCAATACACTGCTCAGGCGTCTCACGGTTCGGTTTGGGACGCGAAAATTGTCAAAAGATGCCGTGAATCCACTAAAATGACCTTGTGAACGCACCCGCACACTGTGTGCTGCACACCGCTCGCGCCTCAAATGGTCTCAGCCTTTGCTTAATGTACTGCGACCGACTCAGGGTGCATATGGTGTCCAGACTGTCACAATGCCAAAAGCAACAAACCAGCGGCTGTCCCAACCCACGCGTGTGTGTGGTGCAGTGCACTGCAATGTACTGATCCGCTGCCTTTGCTCACCGCTGACGGTCAAACCCTGCCTAGATATGGACGCTCACGAAGTTGTTAGAGCTGTGGCACTAGTATTTGGACCATAGTGCTCATCAACGGTTGATTTGATGACCGTGGTAATGGCCACTACGCCGTCGCTGCAGGCTTGTATGCAACCAACTATGGCAGCTAACAAGACAAGTCATGGTGGTGATTATGCTGATATTGAATAACCACCAAGTTTGCGGCGTCGGCTCATAAACGTCCCGGTTTGTATTTCCCCGAAGAGCCGAAGAATCCACTGTTATGTACCATGTGCGCTGTCAACTGCACTGTTATAAGCTAGTGGAAATCTAATGCAAATCACTAAACGCTGCTGCCTGTTTATGCCTTGAATAAACTCAGCAGTCAAAAATAATAAGCCAGCGATTGTTTTCCGGTGGGGAACCCTCGGGTCGGCACCGGGCTGTCATGGGTAAGGGCTGACCATCGCATTCACGTCTGCAGCGCTACGCAGCTTAAGCACAGAATAAACAAAATTGGTTGACCAAGCTAGCGAGGCATGATATTCAACCACTAATCACATGATTTTCTTTGACTGCCTGCCTATGTTGACATCATAGGCGTGGGCCATCACGTTAACCGGTCGGACTTGTAGACGGGTGTCGTCTACCTTCCGCCGTGACAGAGACAGGATAGTGTGCAACAATAATAGCCAGTTGTCTATTGTAGTTGAGGGCGGTTTGACGCTTGGAGTGCGCGCGGAATTTGCTCCTGCCTAACCACCCCTTTTTCCCGTCATACTGGCTGCCAATCTTGCTAACGAATGACAATATATATACAAATATGACAAAATCCAGCAGAAGTTGTACATTGCGCTGAGACATTGGTGGGTCCGGACGCAATATCTTTTGCTGTCTCCGGTTTAAAGCTAGCAAAAAGATGGGGCAACTCTGCCCACTTGTATAAAGAACCTTAAGCTTTCCACTCATGCATGGTACTGCGCAAAAATCACCGACAAACTGCCTCTTTTTTTCTTTTAACTGTCAAACGCGACAGCACCTATCCCCTTGATTATCACAAAGACCCTCCTTCCGATGATGGACAGGTCCCCGGACAATAGACTAGCACAATAAACTTCAACTGGTTGCGTCTTGCGGGGCCGCTTCGGCGGGCGATCTAGATATAGCCGCGGTGCCCTTCTGGATCATTGGTTGTCAATGAATGGACCAACTAGAACCCAATTCAAGGGCTTGATAGCCTTGACATGGACAAACAACGATGCAATCTGTTGGTAGTTCTGAGGAATGTTAATTCACAAGTCTGACACAATTTCTTTGATCTCGGCAGTTGCGGCGGATCTCCCAAGCTGCGATCGATCGCATAGATCCCCTACCGGGGTTTGACAGACCACACTCCGACTTTTTACATATGATGATCTGGAGAGGGGGTGTACCTTGTTCGTTTGCGTAGCATATGTCGCAAGCACCGATCTCCAATTGCAACTACTATTCTGGGTGTCGCTGACAACTTTGAAAATGAACCCAGCCACGGTCAACGTTGTACTGTATGCAAACATGAAACGCTACTAAGATCCAAAAAGATTCAGATCCAACACACGGCAAGTGCTAAACAGGAGCGGACGCGTCACAACACAGTATGGTCCATTCCATCTCAGGTGCTTGCGTCACCTTTTGTTAAAACATCGCTGTTGCCTTTAGCTATCAGGTGGGGAATATTGCAGCCCACGCCAGGCCGCATCAAAACTGCGGGGCGGTTGAATTTGATAAGGCGTTTCCAGTTAGGTCGCGAAAATGCATCGCTCCGGCGGCCCTCAATGTCTCAGAAGCGGCCTGTTCCGCCTCACTAGTCCACGTTGCCGAACCGTGCCGAGGTTCCCCTTTACGGGACAGCTGGGCTTCAGTGGGACGCAACAGCCTCAAGTAAATACTGTTTGCCGCTGTTTCTGGTGCTTGTGGCACCATTTCATGACAATTGGACAACAGTTTGTGTCACAAGGCCAGGGACCATGTCGAGAAATACTTATTGTGGATGTGCGCACAACCGCGGTTGTCAGAGCATCACCCTGCATGTGGATGGTGATTGCGCGCTTAACTTTGTTGCTAAACCACACCCGGTCTCTGTAAACAATTCCACTTGAAACTGCGTCGCATATATATCTTGTTTCGAGATGGGCAGATCTGGCATATGGCCTAGCACATGCTTATACAAACTGTGCCGCAGGAGAGTGTCGTGCAATGCAATTGTGTGGTGTGAATATAGCCTCTTTTATATCTTTGAGCTGCGTGCGTTGATGAGAGGCCCATTTCAATGCGCTGGGCTGAAAAAGACCTTCAAAGCCACAACGCCTCACATGCAACTCAAGTGTGAGACATTTCGCATGTTGATGTGCGGCAAGTATGCCAGCGGACGTATTTGGAAGAATCGGCACACCACAAGCCAAGGCTCTAATCCTACGGCCAATGTCGCGCGGATCCGCGAGCAGAGCCATAAGACAATATGCTTTTGAGGCAGTTGATAGTGCGTAATCAGAGTGAGCCATATTGATGTGGTGGCAGCCCGTCGAAACCGCTTCCTATGTGCAACACTAGCCTGTGCCCCTGAGCCCACAAAACCTTGCCGAAAATTTCCGCCCAAGTGGCTAGCGTGAAGTTGCAGCTGATTTCTGCCGTCGGATATCTGCCATCAGCTCTCCACAGGTTCTTTCCTTTTACCCGCACCTAGAGCGTGCTCTGGATTCTACAGGGCCGACTGCATCGCTTCTCGGAGGTTCAATGCATGTGCCGACAGTACAGCCTTGCGCCGCAGGGGTGCCGCGCATTGTTCAACTCTAACAAACTCACAAAAGTGAAACATAACAAGACTGCCTCACGACTGACGTGCGGATAAATGGACCTTTAATTAATTTACGTCATGGGCAGTATGTTTTATTCAGTGACAATATGATTTATTGTCTCTCTGCGAGCCAGCTGCAGATATCCGTGCAGCCCACGGCACTGGCGTTTTTTTGGCCAACCGATTTGAGGCCAATAAGCAAAAACCTCTGGGGCCACTGTATCACTGCCAGAACAAGCTGGCGGCAGAGTCACTAGGCGGTTTGCTACCCGGTGCCGTCGAACTGGGTTAATCCACAATATTGACTACAGAATTCATCAACATGAGCAGTAGCGGGTGCCAGTCCACGGTAAAATTCAACCCATGCGCCGCGGCGCCTTGCATTCCGACACAAAGAAACGTGCGACGGCTGACGTTTTCCGGGGTCGCATAGGAACCATCAATGATCCGAGGTCTGGTTGTTCGTGCACTGAACGTCGTAATACGAAGTTACAGTCGACCCTGACGTCATAACCTGACCGAGTACCCTCGTTATCAATAATTCCGCCGTATTGATCTACCTCGTGACGCAGACTGGGCGCAGTGCGCACTGGGGTGTGCATAACGGTCTGCCAACGGCCTGCAGTGGACACTGCGAGGGTGGTTCGTCACAAGATGTGAGACAGTAATGCAGTTGGTCACTATAGTTGTCGCAGACCACAAGTATACTAGCAGCACCATTCACGTGCAGAAGGCAGTCGCACCTGGCCCAGCACGGAGCAGACTTTACAACTTTTTGTATATAGTTGAGAATCCAATCAATAGCACCCGATATAAACGTCGAGCTAGGCCATCTGTAGCCCAGCAAATGCGCGAGCCCGAACGCGGTAACCACACAGCAACAGAGTATGGCTTTGATTTCCTAGCGCACACCAATCGGAGATCCCGCGTAATAGAGGGTGCACAAATATGCCAGCTTGAAGAGTGCACATGCGAAAATTTTCAGAGGCCGGCGCAAGCAACACTAGACGAGACAACCCCCTGCACCATCACACGATCGCTAGGAGCGCGCGCAATGCCAGCAAACTGCGAACTGAGAAATCGATTCATTTCAGTGCATTTTTGTCGTCAACGTCAACTTCCTCGAACAGTACTCTGTCTTTCATCCAACCTCTTGCAATTCCATTTTAATCAAGGCTGCTGCCCTCTTGCAAACGCTCATGTAGGGGCCCCGCATCCGCGAATGACAGCAGCGGCACCGGGAAAGCATTTGCCGAGCGTCTTTTGCTTGAGCTCCTTGCGGACTTCAATTGCGTTGTGCCAATGCCAATTTGTTTCCGTTTCAAAGTTTCTCGAAATTTTGTCTTTAGTACTTGTCTAATCGGAAATGTCGTGCGCAATACAAAAGTATATTTTTCCGGTGTTTTTTCCACTCGTTGGGGCAACGTAAATGTAGACCCTACAAATGCCGGCTCCTTGTTCCTGGATCCCCGTAACAGTCAATGTCTAGGTTTGGCAAGGGACGGGGACAGCAGGTTGGCAGGGGACAGCAGGTTGGCAGGGGACAGCAGGTTGGCAGGGGACAGCAGGTTGGCAGGGGACAGCAGGTTGGCAAGGGACAGGGACAGGCAGGCTGCACTGATGTGGTAACACACTGTACTGTTACTGTTTTCGGTTCTTATGCACCGGTAGACTGCTCGTGGGTGTATTGAGCTCGAATCCCCTCAATAGAATATTTTCCGTTAATTGACCTTTAATCAATGCGCTGGCTCGTATCCGTCGTGAAACCGGTTCCTCCCTGAATACCCTATGTTGCTGGACACATGATGCTGCCCTGGTTGAGCCACTACCCTGCTGGGCGACCTAGGTCCACTATCCACCATCCACCATTGGCACTTGTCCAATTCAATTCATTTTGCTTCAAGTTATGCGGGTGCACCAGGCCGGGTGCGAACAAATACTCAAAAGTTCCGGAGTTTGTGTCGAAAGATGAAAGTCATCATAGCGCCCCTGGTTTATTGCAACAGAGAATTTGCGACATGTACCAAAGGCTTTGCCTAACCTTGCGTATTCTTTTAGTCGCACGTACCCGCGTGCTGGCACTGCCTAGCACTCATTTCGAACAAATTCCTCGCAAGCTGAGGAGCTATTTGCGGCCGACTCCACCTCAGAATATTTCTCTATTTTTATGAAAAGGTTCTGAACGCTCAAGTTATTCAAATACTATTTTAGTATCGACCACCAGATCCCGCAGCGACTACTTACAGAACGTTGATACTTTGCTTCAGGATTCTGTACCGTGAATCGGCTACGAAAATGCTCAGTAAAGGCAAAAGTCCACTCTTTCTAGTGGAGATGACAAAAAAATGAATCACAAAAATCATGGATATAATTCTGATTGCCGCTATTTATTTTACCAAGGACTGGGCTATGTAGGAATCCTCTTATCCAATATTCCTAAACAAGCTCATTCCCATGCAGGTGCTGTGTGCAGTGACTCGCACTCGGGGCGGGTACTTTTGAATGATAATTCAAGAAAATACACAGTACAATTCAATAAATACGACACTCGTACAAAACATCAAGTATGTGACGTCCTTTTAGTCGATTGTCTTACGCAATTCAAGTCGGTAAAAGGCAACCTTTTCTGGTGTTGGAGCATGCATTGCTCCAGACTACGCACATAAAACATCAACAAAACAAACTCAGTTAAACGCGCTGGCAATCGTATGATGAATTCGTTACTCGCTACGGAGTATCTGTATCACAGGTTTCCACAGTCATTCTATTTGATGTTCATTTAGTTCTATCGCTGTTGTATCGTTGCCACAGCTGTGTCAACTTTAGTCAGCATCAACAACCCCACAGAGCAATCTTTATTTCTAAATTGTATAAAACTGCTGACACAGCTGCATTCCAAGCAAGGGTTATCCGCGAATAAGATTGCTTGTTACTTTTTCTCAAAGTGGGCGTCAAGGTCATCGTCATCAAAGTCACCAGTGCGCTGTCGTTCAAGAGCTTGCCTTATATGCTCCATCATGTCCTCTGACGATGTGTCTTTGTGACCAGAGTTGGGAAGCTGAGCCCTGTCTATACCAGCAGATGGTCGTCGTTTCAAGACAGTACTATTGTGACGGGAATGGTGGCGGGGCTTACGAACAGATCTCTCAATCACATCGTCAAAGAACCTCTCAGCAGCGTCTATCGAATCTCCAGGCGTCGCTGGCATTGTTATGGAAATACCAGTGTCATGAATGAGCTTAGCGACAAGACCAGTCCAACCACACTGATGCGACGAGCCGAGACCACGTCCCGTATCCCCATGAAAGTACTCGTGGAATGCGATAAAATCGTCAAAATTTTCGTCGTAATCATAGAGATCAACGCCTCCGTTGTACGCTCTTCGATTATCACGCGCCTTGTTTCGGGTAAAAAGACTGATGAGACGGTGCTGGATGTTCTCGGCAACACGTGCAAGATTCATCATATTGCCACTACCCTTGGGACATTCGACCTTCAGGTCATCGCCATAATACAAGAAAAAGCGCTGCAAAGACTCGATCAACAGAAACGTGGTAGGGAACCAGATAGGACCACGCCAATTAGAGTTACCACCAAACAGGCCAGAGTCGGATTCTCCAGGTAAGTATGCAACTTGATACATCTGCCCATGCACTTCCATTGAGAATGGGTGATCCTTGTGGTGCTTTGACATTGACCGAATACCATAATCAGACAGAAACTCTTCTTCGTCCAACATGCGCTCAAGAATTTTGAGCAGGCGGTCTCGGTTGACCAGAGACAGAAGAAGGCGTCCTTTCCGACCTCGCTCATGCATTGATGCGACGTTGCGGCTTGCCATGTCGGTACGGTTCTCAACAAACCATGCTACTCTCTTGGCGAACGAAGGACAGTTTTCAAGAATTTCTGGTTCAAGTGTCAGTGAGGCATAAAGCGGAATCAGGCCGACAAGTGAGCGAACTGGTAACTGCTGGGACCACGGACCACCCCAAGAAATAGCATCATAGTAGAACCCGTCTTCGTCGTTCCACAGCGGTTTCTCAACACCGCCACCAGAGCGAAATGACATGGCATCGGCAATGAAAATGAAGTGCTCAAAGAACTTTGAAGCAATATCCTCGTAGACCTTTCGGTGCTTGGAAAGTTCGAGAGCAATATTTAGCATCTGTAGAGAGAAGAAACCCATCCAGCCAGTCGAATCGGCCTGTTCAAGGGTGCCACCAGTCGGGAGCGGCTCTGAGCGATTGAAGATTCCAATGTTATCTAGACCAAGGAATCCACCCTCAAATACGTTTTTACCTTCAACGTCCTTGCGATTGACCCACCACGTGAAGTTGAGCAACAGTTTCTGGAACACGCGCTCGAGAAAGTCAAGATCTTCACGTCCGTATAGTTTTCGTTCAATCTTAAAGATGCGGAAAGTAGCCCATGCATGAACAGGTGGGTTGACGTCGCTAAAGTTCCACTCATAAGCAGGAATCTGTCCATTCGGGTGCATATACCATTCACGAGTAAGCAAGTCAAGCTGCTTTTTGGCAAACGCCGGATCGACCATAGCCAATGGTAGACAATGGAATGCGGTATCCCACGCTGCAAAGAACGGATATTCCCACTTATCCGGCATTGACAGGATATCATCAATGTGCAAGTGCTTCCAAGCTGCGTTGCGAACATTTGCTCGCTCCGGGGGCGGCGGAGGGTTTCCAGGGTCTCCCTGAGACCATTCAGAGTGAATGAAGTTATAAAACTGCTTCGTCCATAGCATTCCAGCAAAAGCTTGACGCTGGATCGTCCGCAGCTCTTCGCTGATGGGCAACGGGGAGATGTTGTAATAAAAGTCGTCGGCTTCCTCCAACCTTTCCTCAAAAACCGAATCAAACTCTTGGTCATCAATGTCATCAGAGAGGTCTGGCTTCTGCTTTGTGAATTTGAATCGAACAACCACATGGTCTCCCGGAGGTATACCAAGACCCTGGTCAAACGCGTACCAAGCGCAACTCTTGGTTCCATTCTCCTCTGGATTCACGGCATCTTCCTTGTCATCCACAATATACTCATGGAAGGCGTCTTTGACGTACTTGGACTTATTCTTTGAGTTGTAGAGCCTCTTGTTATTGGTAGCGTTTTCAGTGAACAAAAGCGTTGGGTGTATTTCTTGGCCATCTTCATAGCTAAGACTCGACGTGAACTGGACATAGCGCTTTCCAAGATGGTGGTGTTCGGTTTGAATGACAGACGGCGAAATCCGCTCAAGATGAGGTTTGAGCTTGTCGCGGCCCTTATAGCCCCAGTCCCAGGTATTACGGAACCACACCTGGGGAACTATATGGAGAGGCGCGGGTTCCGGGCCCCGGTTATACGCAGTGACACGGAAATACAGCTCCTCGGCGTCATCGGCAGCCTTTGCCATCTCAATAAAAATATCAAAGTATCTGTTCTCGTTGAAAACTCCAGTGTCGACAAGCTCAAACTCCGGCTCGGTCCGCGACCGCTTTTGGTTTTGTTGAACGAGTTCTTCGTAGGGGTATTCGCGCTGTGGATACTTGTACAAGTAGTTCATGTACGAGTGTGTAGGCGTGTTATCCACAAAGAAGTACTCCTCCTTGACGTCCTCACCGTGGTTTCCCTCATGCCCCGTGACACCAAAGAGGCGCTCCTTTAGAAAGTCGTCCTTCTCATTCCAAAACGCAAACGAAATGCATTCATATTGGTGTGTGTCGGAAACGCCAGCTATGCCGTCCTCTCCCCACCTATAGGCACGCGACCTTGCGTGGTCATGGGGCAAGTCGGACCAGGCATCGCCGTTTGATGAATAGTCCTCTCGCACAGTAGCCTAGAGTCAACAATGAGATCAAGCTATACCGGTTCTCTGCATCCAGCTCCAGGCTATATGCAACCCGATAAACATCGTGCAGCAGCAACCTCGCAACTTGCAGAAAGCCGAACTCAACAACGAGTCCTGCGATAGATTTGGGACTCGTATATTCTGAATCAGAGACATTACGGGACACAATGTCGTTGCTGTTTAACAAGTTTTACCGCGACCCGACCACTTTCCTGGTCCACGAGTTTCTGCGCCAGAATGTACAACAATTAATCTGCCAGGTTCCACCAAATTAACGACAAAGCATCGCAACAAGACAATTATTAGTTACAGCGAGTCACCGCAATATTTACCAAGCGTATCTTGGTTCGTCACCCATCACAGTCTTAGGATCGAAAAAACTAGTAGAATAGACATACCCATTGTCGCTCTGAAAGATACGGACCCCAGCGCTTCCAGTACTTTTTGCGCTCCAAATCCTCTCGAAGGCGAGATTCCTCGGCCGTCAGGTGTTCGCGACCGCTGTGAATGACCATTGGTTGCTGTCTGTGAACAAAGAGCGTCGAGGTTTGGCCCAACATCGCAGAACCAGACGGACGCCAACCTAACCCGAATCGAGTGCAGCCGTGTGCGATTCTATACAGAATTGCGAGACGAGCTCAAGAAGATGCAATTTTTAAATGTTTCGTAGCTGTATCGTTCAGTATTCAGATTCCCGTATACATTTGTCAGCACAACCAGCCATGCGATAGCAGCTTTGGCGTGAGAGACCCACTTGCTGTTCCACGGAGGGAACCCTTTGAACGAATAGGGTCAATTGGTTCCAACAGCACTTAGTCCTGAGCCAAAGAGTGCTACCAGCGCAGTCCATGAGTTCGGTTATTCTCCGATATCTTTTCCAGGAGCATACCGCCAGAAACGCCGACTGAAATTCTGATGGCTATCGGGTAAATATACTGACTAATTAGAAATATTAGAAATCAGTTAACTCAACCCTTAGTGGCCCCAAACGCTGCTGTCATGGTAACTCAAGAGCCAGTCAGTTGATGAATAAGTGCTGACTAAGATCGTGAGTGGATCGTCGCCTCCTACTTGGAGCCTTGCCTGGAACCGGCAAACAGGCCAGGAACACCTGGCTGTCGACAATATATCGCATAGTGGCTGCTAGATATCAGGTCACCCCAATCGTGCCTTTGCGAGTCGCACCGTCTGCACGGGAAAAATTTTTTATGCACGGCAGACGTCAATTTCTTTGGGGTCCCTTTAGTGTAGGCAGCTCGGCAGACGCATCCTAGAATCGAAATATGGCAAGCGACGAACCAAAACGGTAGTTCCGTAGCGTTACACAGGTGCCGCCAAAGTGGCGGTGTTTGGCTGCGGAAAGCGACGAGACCAAAAATGTCGATTTCGTGTCATCTGAATTTTCTGGGAAGCACGCAAGGAGGATAAAAACAACTCCGTGTAACGCGAAAGAAAAAGGGAATCTGACATAATATAGCCAGGTTTGAGCTACGAGTTGTTTGTTCAATAGGACAACTAGCATGACCTCCAAGTTGGGGTAAATTCATGGATAAATGAAACTGTCAAAAAGCGCGATTTTTGACACCAATTTTTTAAGAACTTTTCTGCGGCTCGCCTAACCTCTCGGACTTCGTGAAAAGCAGCGACCTGAGGCTCTCCGAATCGGCCACTTTCATGTGCAGTTTTTTCAGCTGAGGCACAGATCGGCAGCACTGCCAACAGTGCCAGTCCTACATTTACTGTGGATAGAGCCTATGCAGACACTGGTGTCTCAGGCTGCTACTGTATGGGTAAAATCGTCGTTTCGTCTCTGTGCCTTTTATTAAAACTGGTAATCACGAGGTGACCCGATGCACGGGTCAAACTGGCCCTTGTGAGTGCATTGCCTAGGTGAAACGCAGCCGGCGTCGCCATCGTCCCCCACAGGCTAGTGAAGCGAGCACCCTAGCATTGGAGCCGTTGTAGCAGCGGCCGGAATCCAATGCGCACCAGTGTTTGAGCAACAGAGACATAATGTTGAGTGCATCTCACTGCGTAGCAGCTCCTAACAACCGATTGTGGATCCTTCTAATAAAGTTTACACAGCTAGGATTTACATGGGCTATTAGTCTTTAAAGTAGTGGCTAACGCCCACTGTGCTTTGCACACCCCCTGCCTAATCAATGCCATTTTGGTTACTTTATTCCTCGTCCCCTGCAGCGGCACGGCCTCAGGGGGAATCACCCGGATCGATTTGTATTCTATATTGAATTAACGTGACCAGCATCCAAATGGTTCGCAGTCTAAGCAGTTCTTCGTTATCGATCGACCCCCCCCCTGAACATCTGAGGTGCTGACGCAAGAGTCTCAAGAACTCGCAGGCGGACTGCACAAACGGCACTAGTTCCACCGCTTTCCGGTTCAATCACGCGCGGATACTCAATCCCGTAACAAACCTGCCCTATTCAGAACGTCCAACGGCCAGCTCGTGATAATGCCAAAAACGGCCCAATTGGGTCCTTATCCGGAAGGTAGCTGCTGCAGGGCAACGGGCAAAAGCTTGACGGCGCCGCTCCGTTTCAGCTCCGTTTCTAGTCTAGTTACAAACTAGCTGGCGTCAAGCAAACGGTTTCAAAGCTTGCCAACAGTGACAACCATACTGCTGATCGCGCAATCTGGGATGGTTCGGCATGTTTACGTGCTTTGATCGGCCCCATAGGGTCCAGATCTGCCAGCGTGCCAATTGGCCTAGTAGATGGCCCTAGTGACCTGCCTGTACTTGCAACTGTCAGAACACATGTATATGAATGCGCGAAATCCAGGGAGCTGTCAACGTACTCTAGGCTTTGGCAATTGCTGTCATTAACTTTGAATGTCTATTATATAATCTTCCTGGCGCTTCAACAGTAGCCGACCACAGTTGCGTGCCGCCGCTCGCGGCGCCTTCCTAAAACAGAAATGTTGCCCTCGTAATCGGGGTAGGGCAACCCATTCCCTAATGTTTACTCTGGGCGCCGTCTGCAGGAGGCAAATGCTGCCAAAAGGCGCTGGTTCGTATATATACACTGGGGTGCCGGCAGAACGCGAGTTTCTCCTTCGCCGTACGCGCACATCGATACCACAACCAACTATCTACGTTCTTTCTGTAACACGCGGTTATCGATAATGAAGCTTTCCGCTGCCTCTGCTGCCGTGGTT
>JAJLWU010000718.1:0-15347 GCA_030570855.1 Tardiomyces digboiensis | reverse complement strand
TACCAAACGCATCATGATCCTGTCTGCAATGGGACCCGAATAGATGCCACCAATAAGCGCACCAATGAGTGGGCCAAGGTAGGACAGGCCAACAGAGGCACTAGAAAAGTTGTAAGGGGGCCCAGAGTACACGGCCGACGCAGTGGCGTTATACACGCTGTACCAGACGAGCGACAGGGCGTAGTAAAATCCCGCCCACATGACAACGGGGAACGCGAAAAATATGTAAACTGGTCGCCAGACCATGTCGACAAACTGACGAGGTCCAATGTTTGGGTTCTTGGTCCACAAACGCATCTTGGAGAAAAAGGTTCGTTTCGAATCCGTGGGACGGGGAGTATGGGTCGTCTTGAGGGTGATACCCTTGTCGGCCATGTCTGCCTCTGCTGAAGCTCGTAAGTATAGAGTGTCCTCGTAGAAAAAGAACGACAAAACAAAGTTAAGGCCAAGAATAATGGCACACCAATGCTGGACCCACTGCCACCCAATGTTGTTGTTCATGTAACCGGCAATAAGGGGAGCAATGTAGTTGGAACCTGCAAGAACAAGCATGTAAATCCCCATATAGGCACCACGTTCATGAGCAAAGAAGAGCTCGGCAACATTGTGCTCAGGAAGCACCTCAACAGGTGCGCAAAAGAATCCGTACAACGAACGGCATGCAGTCCACGCAGACTGAGAGTGTATGTGGGCCGCCCACTCACTCATAGCGACGCAGCCCAGAATGCTGAACAAGTACACAGGACGGCGACCAAACGTCAACGCCAGCGGTTGCCAAAATAGGTTACTCCATCCTGCAATCAAAAAAAGATATCCTGTGCCAGAAACAAGGCTACTAAGGCCGATTCCGGTGGCGTCTGATAGCTCCGTGAGGATAGAATATGTCGAAGTACCACCGATACCAGTTGTAAACACATAAAAGTACACGAGAGAGATATTGAGTATTTTGCGCCATTTTGCCCAGTTGAGAGGATCGTCTGGGTCGTCCGATGGTTGTGGGTACAGGACAACCGCACCAGACGCTATTTCCTCTCCGGCGCCATCTCGCTCGACAAGGTGTACGGTGCCTGGCACCACCACTTCTTCGATTTGGTCCGAGAATTCCACAGCGGCTTCTGCCTTCATTTCAGCTTCCAAAAGTGTTTGATCTTAATTTCAGCAGGCAACGACAACTCCTGCTCCCCTTTGTAGTACAGGCCGCGGGCGACACCGGTATAAATATAAAATATTTCGGTCCGCGGGTGTAAGACCCTTTATTAACCCCCGCACGCACCAATGTAGCACCGGTCTTTCTCAGCCGCTGACTGATATCGATTTGAGGTGCATGACTGTTTTTGTGCTATCGCCGTACGCGCGGGGAGTGTGTCAGTGGCCGCCATTTAGCCGTAGGACTCTCGACTGTTATGCTGGCCACAATCGGTTCGCTTCTCGTCGACCGAGTAATACAATTTTAACGACAGTCAGCGTTTACAAAAGTCTGCCAGCCCACGATCTCGCAAAACGGTCTCCTTCATTATAGTATGGGCGGGTGAGATTTTGATTAGATACCAGATTAGGAAAGCATCATGGACGTGGCGCATGGCAGCGGAGTTGCACCCCGCTATCTCTTGGTTATCGCGTTGTTATCTTTATTTGTGGCTTTGCCTGAAGCCTGTTCTGTACACTTGTAGTGCCTGTAGTACTGGGGTTATCAGCGGCGGCCCCTATTAGATAGTCCTGATAAATTCAAACCTAGAGTTATTGGAAGAAAATGAGGCAGATCTATGACCCGCTCCGCGATCGGCGTCGTAGACTGACCCCACGTCACACGCACTGACCCCTGGGCATATTGGGTCGAGTGCTAATCAACGCCCGAAAGTCCGAAGAGCCGATAAACTCAAATTGACTGCCTTCCGTTCGTTGACAGGGGAGAGGGGCGCGGGCTTAGTTAGGTAATTGTCCAAGATCTTGGTGGATGCCCTGCGTGTCGTTATCAGTCGTCCTGTCGGTGAGAGCGAGCAGAGCACAGACAGACTTCAGCCGGCAAGGGCCACCGTCCAACCGCTGAGTTCAACCGGCCAGTAGTTTAGAACGCGTCGGTTCCACTGTCTACTTGTGACTGTCCGTCTGCACGCAAGAACGCAAATCTAGCATAGTGATTCTTGGCTGACAGTGAGCTCATTATACGTGGTCAGTAGCAGAACAGCCGACTGCGGGTTTTCTGGGCGACATAGTACTTCTTTATTGGTCCTCCTGGGTGTCTCGCGAGCCAATTGCCTTTAATTGTATCTTTCCAGCAGAAATTTATTTTTTTTTTTCACTAGCGCAGCCATTCTGTGGCATTGAGATTGGACCATGCCGCCATTGCTGGCGAATTCCGCTATCTATTCTCCATGGCTGCTATCTATGCAGCCACAGAATATCTAG
The DNA here is from genome assembly GCA_030570855.1 of Tardiomyces digboiensis. Classification (NCBI taxonomy): domain Eukaryota; kingdom Fungi; phylum Ascomycota; class Dipodascomycetes; order Dipodascales; family Trichomonascaceae; genus Tardiomyces; species Tardiomyces digboiensis. The sequence continues at coordinate 12,941 of JAJLWU010000718.1, read as the reverse complement.
GCAGCCGCTGGGATGGTGATAGGCTCATTTCAGAATCCCGCAACTACCTAGTAACTTCATAATCAGCTTTAGTGGGGCATTGCATAGCGGGGTCACTGTGCAGGGCATCGGACAAAACAGGCAAGTAATCTTTCCGCGACGCCCGCCTGGCGTCTTCTTTGAGCTGCCTGCTACATTTCGCTTCCAACATCTCTGGCTTGGTCGGTCTATGGATCTCTAATCTCCTTCGCGCGCTTCCTAATCTCTAGCCGCATGGTCGTCTGCGTACGCGATTAGATATTCTCCCAGTGCCCTAACGGGATCCGTTGGACTGACGTTAGTATACGGAACCTTGCTGATTATGCTTTCAGCTGCGCTTTTCGCATTGGACCCCAATGCGAATCACGCGCCAAATATTCAATTGGAACCGCCATCGAGCCCCAGGACTTGTCAGTCCATGAAAGTAAGATTGCCAGATTGGAGCACATGTAAGCCCACTATCAACCACCATTGGAAGCCCCCAGTGAGGGGCCTCCTACATTCTCATGACGAATGCGCCATGGAATCGCGCAGGGACTCTAGAGTTGAATAGTTGCCAGATCCAATAGTCCACCTGCAGCCTGTCAGATGAGCTATCTTGGAATACCATGCGCAGTATGCCAGAGGAAGAACTCGTCGATAAGATGTCGTGGTAATGACAGGAGCTACTCCAAGCGCCCTGCTCGGCATCATGCCCCAGGCGATCCTCCCCGGGCACGGTGTCAGAGCTTGTGTCAGGACTTTGTGTCAATTGGTCAGGTACAAGGCATCTCCTTCGTTATCAAGAGGCGATTCCATTTATCTCACTCTGACTATCCTCGCGGCAGCCGCCAACCCGGGCATTTCACCCCGCCGATACCACTGCGAGCATGAATTGATCGGTCCACTCCGGGGATTATGGCCCATTGTTCGCTTCATGCACTTTCACCACTTCTTGCTCTCTGAGTCTAAACCAGGCAAAGCAATGTTTGTGGCTGGGGCAAACGTCAAGCTGCTGATGCTTGTGGCCACCACCGAATTGGCGTCTATCTGCTATCTTGTCCCATTCAACGACTCAGTGTGACATCACGAACTTACCGCTCTTGTACTAGCTTCCTCATGGACACCAGAAGCGCGGGTGTTACCTGAGAGTTCAGCCATTGGCGCGTCGGGGCACCTCCAGCAGGGCTCCCAAGTGATCTGTCCGGTCCACCGTTGGTACTCTCTTCTTTGACTGTTGTGGGCTCGTCCCTTTCCATCGGCTCTACAGATGGGGTCTCCGTCGATAGATTGGAGACCGGTGCATCTTCCTTGTTTATGACTTGTGACAGGTCCATCTTTCTTGACTCGTGTAACCAGAAGTAGCGTCAGCGTAGATTTCACTCGTTTCACGTTGCTGTTTGGTCACATAGATTTTGCAGGCGGTGGTCTAAAATAATACTGTTACTCTGTTGGGATCGTTGCAGCCGTAGTCGAGCCATGACGTCGTGATTGTGTACACAAACCCATGATCACAAATGTATGTGACAGTAATTTTAGCGGTACATGAGTAGACGCGATTCGACTGATCAACGGGATATTCTTTCTAATTTTTTGCAAGGTCTGGGAATTTCGTCGACTGTAGGATCTCCAATCATGGCGCAATCTCATCCAAACGATCTCGAGGTTCGTGTCCGTAACTGCCGATTTTTTTTTTTGCTCATTTGTAATGCTTTGCTACCTGGCAAGAAAATATTGCCATTAGACAGACACGCGGCATCGGATGGCACCACCATAAGGGGCCAAAGGACATTTAAACGTGCTCTAACACCAGCTCGAGGTCTTGGATCAGCAAGAAAGTGACTGCATCTTGTCTTCCTTTAACGCAGACATCGCATTCAAGCTTGGAGGTCTTCTGAGGAGCAGCGCCCGTGCCTCGTCACAACGGCCAGTGCTCATAAGTATAACGCTCAGCAATGGGCAACTGCTGTTTCAATGCTGCTCTCGGCCAGGCGTGATCCCAGACAACCAGGAATGGGTCGACCGTAAACGAAAGGCAGTCATGCAATTCCATCGGTCCACTTTTTACCTAGGATGCAAGCTTCGGCGTGAAGGCAAGACCATCGAATCCCTCCGAAAGACGGAAACTGAAATGTCGATTCATGGAGGCGGATTCCCCATCCGTGTACGCGGTATCGAAGGGATCGTCGGTGTTGTGTGCGTATCAGGTCTACCTCAGCACGAGGACCACAAACTCATTGTTGATAGCATGCGTCAACTGGCAAAGGAGGATCAGGCGTAGTCCAGCCGGGGGTTCCAACGGTCACGGTTCCCATATAAGAGGAGGAATCACAAGTACTAATACAAGAATTGCTGTACCTGGGAGAGGGAGAGGGGGATCTATTCCTTTACGACGAGATCAACTTAGCCGATAACAATACATTGGGCTATGCCGTAACGTGGTGAGCTGAATGCCACGGAATAGCAGTGAGAAGTGCTACTCGAAGAGATTAAACGTATTAATTCAACAAGCGCGGCTGAAGGGGCCGTTGCATAGCCTTTGAGTGAGACGGCGACGGAAAACGTAAAAGAAATAGCACTCCTGGCACTATAGAAGACGGGAATTGGAAAAAAGCAGAGAAACGACATGGACCCTTTTAACCAGGTTTACGCTGACGCCGAGAGCCAGCTCGTAGAAATAGAAAGGCTGCTGGAACAATATCGACGCGACCCGACAAACAGCCACTTGGCAGATATCAATAATGCGACGCAGGAACTCACAGAGACAATCCATGACTTGTCACAAAGTATCCGCGCTGTACAGAGTAAGCCGAGCCAGTTTGGCGTCGATGAGTACGAAATAAACGATCGGATTTCCAAGGTCGGAGCACTCAACAATCGCCTGAGCGATATTCAGGAGACGATTCCAAAGATCAACCGTGAAACAAATCCCAATCCCGCGACATGGGCTGCTCAAGAAAGTGAAACAACTGGCGGCATGAGTCGTGCCGAAGCAGAGAGCGCGACTGCAAATCTCATGTACCAGGACGTAATTCAGGAGCAGGACACAGTACTGGATTCGGTCTATTCGACAGTTAACAATCTACGAGAGCAAGCAAACGTCATGTCGCGAGAGCTAGAGGATCAAAGCTATTTGATTGAGGATTTTGAAACTCAAGTGGATTCTGCGGGCGACCGTTTGCAGAGAGGGTTGAAACGGGTCGACTGGGTTTTGCGTAACAATCGCGAAACACTGTCTTCTTGTTGCATTACCCTATTAATCGTGGTTCTGATTGTTCTTCTTGTTCTTCTCTTAGTTCTATGACGAAGCAACCACCGTACCATTGCTGCATCGTCAAGGCATGACGGCCGACAGTCTCAAGTAGAGGGACCAACACACGTGACAAAAATGCCCTATAGCCAGCCACCTGTCTACGTTGGCTCTACCACTGGGTCACCAATGGGTGTCCACAAGCATGATGGCCGACTGGCTCAACTGGACAACGTCGACGACAAGAACTTGTGAGACATGGCGGCCAAAACCACAAGTGGATCTTTGCAAGGACAGCATCCAACCATCTTAGTATCCTGCAAGACTAATTAATATACGTATGCATTGATATAGTTCGATCTTGGCCATGAGCTACCGCGAAGCATGAAGCTAGATTGTGTTGCATAACGGTACTATCAACCACTCAAAGTTACCCTACCTGGGGTAAGGCGAGATCATCCGATGTCATCGAAGACTGTGAGCATTGACCAAGTGAGGACCTTCAAACGTTATTAAACACGACGAGGCCACAAGACTTGTCAGAGACTGGTAAACAAGCGGTTTGTGGATAAGGGCCGAGAGAGAAACGGAACAAGTGACACTGAACTAGTGGCATCGAGATTGGCGTGCGCCCTGTGCCGTTCGAATTTAGGGAGCGTGTTCGACATGGGGTCGAAGATCAAGCAGGAAATCGTCATTGTTGGTAAGTATGAGGCTAATTTCGAATATAGAATTGATTCTATGTTGTTATTTTGTGAGTTAATTGGTGGTGGCTGATGATCAAGAAGGCAAGGTGAAAAGTTGGCACGAGTTTGCTCGCAGCGGACATAATATTTAAATTATCAAGCAACAACACAGCAGCACAACGACCATTTCAACTCTACACGGGTATTTATTTGGAATTTTCCGCTGTATCAGCACTGTCGTTATGACCCAGGAAGCGCTGGTAGCTAAGTTGGCGAAAGTGGTGTGATCAAGGATCTGGTCCCGGCGGTGCCTAGTGCCCTAGTCCAAGCGGAGATCGCGGCGATCAATCTGGGAATGAATGTGGGTCGTGAATGTTGCCCTATACTGTGCTATTTTATGTTATTTTCTCTTGTTTCGCTGTTGTGTTGGCTTGTTGTTTTGTGTTTGTTGCCGTCGTGCCCGGCTACTAGAAGATGGTTGATACTTGGCCGGGCGCGAAACTTGAAGGCGACTAGTCTTTTCTTGCAATTTTGCTGCAAATCTGCAGAGCCGAGGGTTTTCAGACGGTTGTCGTCGACTTTTTCTAGTTTCTACCTGGTTTCTATCTCCAGGGCTCAGCCCTTAGTTGGGCGTTGTCTGGGGACTGGACCCTATGACGACATGAAGAAAAGTGGTTTAGTAACAGGCACAGGCAGCGCTAACAACAGGCGCAGGAATCATTGGAGTATGTACGGCATATTACCTGACCCAACATCCAGACTTTGACAAGGATAAATATCACATTACTATAATCGAAGCAAGGCGACCAGCAAGCGGAGCATCTGGAAAAGCAGGCGGCTTACTGGCCTTGTGGGCATTTCCACAGCAGATTGTACCACTGTCGTTCCGACTACATCAGGAGTTAGCTGAGGAGTACGGCGGGGAAGAAGAATGGGGCTACAGACGAGTCAATGCCGTGAGTATAGCAGGCAGTCTCTTCAAACAAATGACGAGCCGGAAGCATGATCAGGGGACACCGGATGGTGTGGACTGGATCAAACCGGGATTGGTAGAGACATGGTCGTTCATCGGAGGTACTGACGCAACCGCACAAGTCCACCCGTACCGGTTCACAACGTTCATATTGCGCAAGGTACTGCAGAGCGGGGCAGCTGATCTGATAATAGGCAAGGTGTCCAAGTATACCACAGATGATAGCGGAAAAGTGGTTTCAGTTACATACAGCACAGAAGAGGAGACGGCCAACGGCAGGGGTGTATCAAGCAACAGTGGGTCTATAGTCGAGAGAACCCTCGAGGCAGACCGCGTGGTGGTTGCCGCTGGTCCATGGACATCGAAGATTCTTCCGTCATGCCCAGTATCTGGATTGCGTGCCCACTCCATCACCATCTCCCCTCAGCGCCAGCTGTCTCCACATGCTATGTTTGCAGAGCTGCGCATTTCCCGCAATGAATACATTTCTCCAGAAATATACCCGCGCAAGGACGAGGTGTATGTATGCGGCGAAGGCGACAATTTAGTTCCAGTGCCCGAAAGCACCGAGGATGTCCAAGTAGACCGTGGCTACTGCGACGAGCTGTTCAAGTATGCAGGGGAGATTTCTAATGAACTAAAAGAGGGCCGAATTCTGCGACGCCAGGCGTGTTATCTGCCGGTGGTCAACGTTCCATCATGCAGTGGGCCGTTTATTGGCTACACTAACATTCCAAATCTACTTGTTGCAGTTGGTCATAACTGCTGGGGCATCAACAACGCTCCGGGGACGGGCAAAGTTATGGCGGAGCTCATTCTCGAGGGCAAAGCAAAGTCTGCCCAGCTCCATGGCCTCGAACCAACACGGCATTTTGAGGTTTCCGTGTGAGGATCTAGAGGGTCCCGTATTTAAAGACAATGTACGAGTTTTCATTTGCAAAAAAAGGGTTCTCGGCGCTGCTGGCAATACTCGACGACAGGGCCGAGGTGTGGTGTCGCGCGACGTGTCGTGGCCCGAGCACCTAATTGGTCCTAGGAGCCAAAATATCAGATGCTTGACGCCGCCCGCAGCCGATCCTTGCCTAGCCGTTGGCAGATTTGCGTAGTTATAGCCACGCACCACTGCTACACTACCGCCCTCCGATAAACTTGGTGTGGCCGCGTAGCAAGATCGAGGACATAGTTTGGGCGAGTGTACCTGTCATTCATCTGGAGGCCCAGAATACGAGCCCAGATTATGTTGAAAATATTGGTTCACAAAGTCCCTGCATCGTCGAGGCATGCGTTATTATGCCGCTTCACCACGTGCATAGAAAACTGGTGCCTGTGGTTGGCTGGCTGGCTCGAGAAGAAGCTTTTGACTAAAGTGTATCAGAAGTTGCACGGCATCAATCATGTAAGTAGTTATACGGCCGGCGGCAACTGTTGGGCCGGGGCCTCACGTAGTTAGTCGCGTATAGTTGAGATGGCGGGGGGGGGGGGTCCAGTGGATAATCGAATATCGTTGCTTGGACTCGTCAACGTGCCAATTCTATTTGGACGGCTGCAAACACTGGGTAGATTCGGGCACTAGAACATAAAAACTCTTCAGAACCCCTAACTCGACCCACAAATACATAGAAGCTCGATACAGTCGCTGTACGCAACCAACACCCGCCCTATCCGGGGCAATCGTCAAATTACAATCTGGCCTGATCGTCGTCTATGGCAGATCAACGCCCCTCATGTACATCAAAATAAGCAGTACGATCCAGGCATTCTCAAGACAGACGGCCGGCACGTATTATTGCCCAGAACCGCCAAACGACGACCGTGGGGCCACCGGGGCTATAACTGTGACGTAATCATCGGCACCAGCGGGCCGCTAAGATCCAGCGGATTAATATTGGTCACAGAGCATCTTTTATAGGGGGTATGGGCACTCAAGACGCACAGGAGATAGTGCCGCACGGGGATGCTGGCGAAAATGCGTCAAAGAATTGGGGTTAAATAAAACGCCAGACGCGCCATAGTTGAAAGTTTTTTGTCCACAAGAGCCTGGGTTGTGTGGTTTGGTTTTATAGCAAGCAACAACAGCTCGGTTGTTTGTGAGTTTGCTTAGGAGGAGGTTTTTTTTTGCGTTGAGACGACGTGGTCGATAACAGATACATTATGAGAGCTAGTTGGATTATTCGCAGCGTCACGGTTGCGAGTGCACTGGGAGTGGCCGTCGCAGGAGACGTGAGAAAAGGTACAGATGTTATTAAACCTGACAGTGTCGAGGCAAAAGCGCTGTATGACTCTGACCAGGCTGTCAAGACCTCACCAAAGGACAAGACGTACGCCGACGGACTCGAGGGCGACAAGTTCAAGCTCAAGAGCCCCAGCGGTCAAAAGGCAGGCGCAGACACAGAGATATTGTCGACAGACGTTGAGGACACCAATGTAGTGAGCACAGACGACAAGCCGGTCGTGCTCAACGACTATGACCCCAATAACCTTGGTGTCACGTCTGAGAACCGCCCAGCCACTGTTTCCGATAAGACTGTAAGTTAGAGCTATGTGGTTCGGTTGTGATAGTGGAAAACTAACCCTAGACTGATAGTAAGAGCGAGACAAAGTCCATCAGCGGGGAAGACAAGGGCCCGCGCGTGACGACATCCAAGAAGAACGCCGGCCAAACTCCATTACAGGCCTTCATCATGGCAGCGAGCATGATTATCTGCAGTGAGATTGGCGATAAGACATTTTTGATTGCGGCACTCATGGCTATGAAGCATCCGCGTCTGACTGTCTTTTCGGCGGCATTCTCGTCGCTGGTGGTCATGACGGTGCTGAGCGCGGCACTGGGCCATGCTGTACCGGCTCTCCTACCGCCAAAGCTGACATCGTTGGCAGCTGCTATCCTGTTTATTGTATTTGGTGCCAAGATGATCGTAGAGGGCCTTGGAATGGATGCGTCGATGGGTGTCGATGAGGAACTACACGAAGTGGAAGAGGAGATCGAGTCCAAGGAACTCGAGCTCAAGAACGACGATATTGAACGAGGTTTTGGCTCATCGCTTAATGAGAAGCAGCTGCGACGGGCCACATCGAGCCCCAGTCTATCACCCGACGGTCTTGACGATGGCAGCGACGCGCTTCTGTACCGCGAGCGGCCCGGCCGCTCCACTAAGCCAGCCCACCGACAGCTGACTGAGGGCATCAGCAATTTGGCATCGCTTGTTCTGTCGCCGTTCTGGGTCCAGGTGTTTGTCATGACTTTTCTTGGAGAGTGGGGTGACCGGTCTCAAGTGGCTACGATTGCAATGGCTGCCGGTAGCGACTATTGGTTTGTGATTCTCGGAGCAATTGTTGGCCACGCTCTATGCACTGCCGCAGCTGTCGTGGGTGGCCGCTTGCTTGCAACCAAGATTTCTCTACGCACTGTGACGCTTTCTGGAGGCGCGTGCTTCCTTGTCTTTGCTATCGTATATTTCATCGACGGTCTTAGACTCCCGTGGCAAGCTCTCGAGGACAGCTGAGCAGCATTCCAGCACGTTGCACAAACATTAAATAGGTTATATACGCACCATAGTTGTTCCTATATACATAAGCGATGCTGGGAATCGCGCACGTCCAAGTCGTAAAATCCATGTCGAGGATGTTACTCGTAGCTGCATCGGGCTCGACATGCTTCGATAGCAGTGAAATACTGTCAAATATTTGACGCGACCTCTAGAAAGGCAAAGCTGATATTTTCCGGCGATGCACACTAGCACATTAACGTAGTCGGGCACATACACGTAAACATAGGTCAACTATCACCGGAAGCCTGGATACCTTTGAGACGGTCTCGAACAATGCGAATAATGGCGTTATCAGTGCGAGTCTCGAGCAGTGTCATTTGTGGCTCCAAGTCACGTTTGAGATCCCAGTTAACTTTCTTGGGCTGCAGACTGTCGAGGTTAAGCTTGGCCGTCTCTCGTTCACGCAGCTTGGAGAGCGCTCTCTCCTTTTCCTCTTCAGCAACAAGCTCTATTGTCTCCTCTCCATCAATTATCGACACGCCTATCCCTGATTTAAAATCTCGTGCCTCGAGGTCATAGTTTCGTCCAGATAGTTTGGGTTCCTTGTCACTGTCGCTCTTTGGCTGCTCTGGGGTTGCCGACCTAGACACTGGCAGCTCTGGAGGCTGGTCTACTTGGTCTGCTTTTCTCTTGAGGCTGCGTAGCTGTGCCAAGCGTGCTTTCCTTTCGGCAGCCTGCTGTTCAAGGGTTGACATGGCGATTTAGCAGTACTCGAGCTCTGTGCGAGAAACATTGAGGGAGTCCGTAGTAGTGAAACCATTGTTGATCCAAATATTTCTGTGAGGCCAACATCGATCAAAACTCGAACTACTACTGACTTCGACAGAACACCAAAAGCTGTGGTGGAAAACCGACATAACTTTACAATGTCGCTTCCGGGGCTTGGAGAGTCCATAGAAGTAAGTGCCCATTTGATAAAGGTCTAAACGAGGTTCCGTGTTTCTATAGTCGAATAGAATTGAACCCATTGAACAGAATACGACGCCTGTACTAAGAATAAACCAATTTTACTAATGCAAGGCTGCTCATGGTCCCTCAACTGTAGATTTACAACCAGGAAGCGAATGGCGCTTCGAGACAGAGGGAAATGCAATTTTTACATTAAAGGTAAGTACGATCGAGTACGACAGCCACAGAGGAATAGCCTAACAACAGTTAATAGCTGGAACGGCAGAGATATTTGGAACGGAGCTGGCAGTGGGACAGGAATACACATTTCAAGGGCAAAAAGGAGCGGTCTTCACATGGCACGGGTGCCGGTTAGAGTACAACGGAGAGGTGTCTGAATATGTTTCGGAAGAGACGCCCATGAACACATATTTGAATCTACATTTTGCCCTCGAAGACTTGCGGAAAGCGGAAAAGTCCCCTGTCGTCATGGTGGTTGGGCCCGCAAACTCGGGAAAGTCTTCGTTATGTAAGATTTTGGCTGCTTATGCCAACAAGATGGACCGGTACCCGATGGTTGTCAACCTAGACCCTTCAGAGGGTATGTTTACGGTACCCGGCTCTCTTTCAGCAGCACCTGTCTCTGATATTCTGGACGTCGAAGAGGGCTGGGGCCACAGCCCTGTTTCAGGTCCATCGGTGATGCATCCAAAACAGCCACTTGTATATTACTACGGCCTAGAGAAGCCTTCCACGAATATGGGGTACTACAAGCACGCGTGCTCACGCTTAGCCCTGGGTGTGCGAGCACGAATAGACAAGGATGCAATCGTACGGCACTCGGGGGTCATTGTGGACACGCCCGGCACATTAGTTGAGAAAGAAAAGGATGCCAATTACAGCATGGTGGCAAACGCCGTGGCCGAGTTTGGTGTATCTGTCATTGTAGTTGTGGGCCACGAACGCTTGTTTGCTGACATGCAAAGGAAGTTCAAGGGGCGTGCTGGTTTGAGCGTGGTTAAGATACCGAAATCTGGAGGGGTTATCGACAAGTCTCCCGAGTATATCCGCGCACAACAAGCTCGGTCTATTCAACAGTACTTTTATGGCACTCGCCGTCAGCCTCTGGCTCCTCATGGTGTCACTGTAGACTTTTCAGAGTTTACCGTTTACCGTGTTGCTGAGCAGCAGGAGCTCAGTAATACCTCAACGCTGCCCATAGATGAGCAGAGCGTCGAGAGTGCTTCCAGACCAGAGGATGACTTTTTTGTCAAACTTGAGCCTTCATCTATCTTGCAGAATTGTGTCATGGCTGTTCTCAATGCCAGCAGAGATGAGAACGTCCGCACCCTCGTCAGTTCTGAAGTTGTTGGGTTCGTTCATGTGTAAGTATTTACTGACAAGCGCTGATTTAGTGGAACGAGATACTAACTGCAGATCAGAGGCCGACGACACAAAGCACAAGATCCGGGTGCTGATTCCCATTGCTGGTAGGCTACCGTCTCGACCGTTTGTCATTGGCGATGTTCGGTACCACGAGTAACACTTCCATCAAATAATGCTGAATCAGAATCATGATTAAGACGACGTAGAGTGTTGCAGAGGTAGATTTACAGACCGCCAAAGAAAATTTCTTGTCGCTTAGCTTTCAGAAGTGCCAGGAGGTCATTGGAAAGTCATAACTGACGAGAGCATTCAGCACTCAAAATATGCAACGACCAGACAGAAGGCGCTGTGGGCACCTGCATGGCTGCTGCAGGACCGGCATTATCATTTTAACACATGCGTTGATTGGCCCGAAACTCGTGGATTTTTTTCCGTCTACATGAACCCACATGGTTCTGCCTAAAGATTGCCAGCAAAGCAGCCGAGTATTTGCGGTTGCGAATTCTACCCATTGAATGGCAACTAAGTCGGTTCTGCGCGTCACATCGGAGGTCCTCAGGCTGCCCGTTATCGAAGGAATTACAAGTAAAGTTTTTAGAGAACAATTTTTATTGGTCTAAGCGCAATCGGTGCCTTGTGCTCTTCTCCAGATGCCCACCTGAGAACCATCCCAATTTGGCCACAGTACGAGATTATTTACCACAGTAATTAAATTACTCAAACCAAATACCGTAAATCGCCCTCAAGTTCTCTTCAACGACTCAAGGGAAAGCATTGTCCATGATGACTCGTCGAGTCATTAATCCGTTTTTCCGTGATTGAGTCTCATTTGATGTGCGGCTGCACTCAACGATGTGAGCTATCAGTCCGGGTAATGTTGCCCGACAATTTGGCTGTTGAGTAGTTGCAATGTAGAGATGTACATTTGCAACTAACTCATAGTCATAATCAATAGGTAAGTGATGACCTCTACAGTCGCTTGATGATTGGATCGTTTTACGTTGTAATCGGTCTGTTTTGCTTGTAGTAATGATGCGAATTGCGCCTATTTTGTCGGGCCGCAATCTTTCGTTGTTTCAAGCCCGAGTGCCTCGAAGGTCATGTCTGCCAGGAATTGCTCGCGTATCTTGTTACTTTCGAGTGCTGATGCATCGAAATTGTATTTATTGTATTCTATCTGCTCATACGACTCTATTGCATGATAGTCTACCAGAAACGCTTCTGGCATATTTCGGGCCGATTTGAAGAATTCGACGAGATAAACCACCAATTGTCACTTGGCCGACTTATAGCGCTACCGTGCGAAACTAATTACAGATGACTTCTCTCGAGGCAGCTGTAGAAACTGCGAGGAACGTGTACTCGACGTCGTTCATCTCGTATGCTACATCTGACGATGCTTTGTATAAAGAGACAGTAGATTTTTACAAGGATTTTGGTTTTGCTGTCATTCAGGAGTATGATGCTTCGCATCCCCAAGCTGGGATGACGACGGTGACTCTACACTCACGGGATTCAATTCGCGAGACGTGGCTTGCTGCGTATCCCCCCAAGGATCCGTCGCCCGACCAGGCAAAGCCTTTTGGCTCGAGTATTAAGCTCCGACTGTGCCGCAAGGCTGACAACCGTGAGACTTGTGTAGCAAAGAGAGCCTCGCTTGCTGAGTCAATTCAAACAAAAGACTGGAGAAGTACAACCGCATCGGCTGTACTATACGTGACTGACATTGACAAGATCATTGCAAAGATCAAGAAACACAATTTGCCCTTTCAGGAATGGCCAACGGATGAGCTGCCCGTTGAAGTTTATGTCGTCGATCCGTTGGGCCATGTGCTCGGTTTTACGACTCGGGCCAATCCGTTCACCTTCAAGGACACCAAAACACATACTACGGCTGACCAAGCGGTTGAAGACGTTACTGCTCAGATCAAGACCAGTGGAGACAACAAAGATGGCCATAAGAAAGTCATTGCCGTTATGACATCTGGAGGTGATGCTCCCGGAATGAATGCTGCTGTGCGTGCTGTCGTTCGTACCGCCATTTACAGGGGATGCCGTGCATTCGCCATTAGGGAGGGCTACGAGGGTCTCGTCAAGGGAGGAGATCTTATTCAGGAGATGATGTGGGATGATGTTCGAGGATATCTATCAATCGGAGGTACCAGTATTGGTACTGCTCGTTGTGCCAAATTTCGAACTCGCGAGGGCCGCCT
>JAJLWU010000717.1:0-15464 GCA_030570855.1 Tardiomyces digboiensis | reverse complement strand
AGGGCCCTCGATATATGACTAAACTCATCAAACCAAGTACTAACGCCTCTGGCGTGCTAACATCAGGCTCACATATACCTGGAAGCGACGTGCGATTGCTGTGTCCGTATGAGTATACAGACTCGTTAAATCAGCGCCAAGTGTGGGAGCCGTACTTGACTGGTTATGAACGACAGGAGTTTGACTCTCAACTGCGAGTGAGTGTTTTGCAACAAAGGGACGACGACGGTTTGGTTTGTGTCCTGAAATGGCCCCCCCCCCGCCCCTCCCTGGGAAATGTCGCGCCGAAACAACCAATTGCACAAATGACACTAACTGTAGATGTTTATGAGACAGAATCGCAAAACAATGCTAAGGTTACGGCCCGGACCCTTGAATGAGCCGTCCCGACAATAAAATGTCCACCGAAAAACCACCCAATTGACCTCTTGCAAGAGGCGCAGTGTACCTTAGATGTTTCTTATGTTTTGTGACACGCGCTCACAGAATATGATGTAACCTAGTGTGTCTATGGCATGGCACACAGCGATGATGACACGATGACAATCTGATGACTATGAACAGCAGCCAACTCCCATGCATACTCGGCGTTGATGCAGTGATATTCGCTGGCACTATTTTAGCAAGACGCCGCCGCAGATAATACCATTCCAGATTTTCCATAAAAAAATATAGGGGTGTTTGCCTTGACAATTTTTGAGCCTAAGAGAGCTGCTCATTAAGCGAGGCGCGGCTGCTAGCTTTGCAGCTCACACGCCATGCATATGCTACGCTGCGTGCGGAAATTTGAGGGTAGCGGTTGCAAACAATCAAATACCGTTGTGGTGTATTATGTTGCAGCGTCATCATGCTCCAGCTGCGCGGTACGCGCTTATCCTGCAGATCCCGGGTCGGCAACAACATGGCTCGCCCACCCGAGCTTTATGGGCCCCAAGTCGGGGATTTTATTGAGTTAGAATCCCTAGTGGTGGTTAACTTGCTGTGTTAAAAATGTCGCAAATGCTGCGAACAACGGCCCCATAGATCGAAAGTGCCTGACTCATTAATGTCTCTACTGGTCACGACTGGTGCACTGGTGAACAATCAACGGGCTATTTTTCGCACCGTCGGGCAGAAATGTGTCGAGGCCAAACAAGCACCGTGGCCAACCTCGAGCCCGATATTGATTGGTTTCAGTGTCATTGTTTGTTCATGGGCTGTCGCTGAATTCGAGTCTATCAACTGCAAGCGTGTCAATAAAATTGACAGCAGCGCACCAAATCTTCAATGCAATTTGTTATAATGAACCATGGGCTGGTTCAGCGACTGTTGCATAGTCCAGAACCATTAAGAACTGCCGCTCACAGCACGGAGCGGCGTGCTGTTGGAAATGTCGTACTTTTAATGGTTATTTCAAACCCGGAAGCTGTCGATAACCACTGTTGGTGAAAGCATACCATGACAAGACCATAAGAAGCAAATGATCTTGTATCAATTTTCTCACTATCCGCCAGCGTTGGCACTCCGCTTGCCACTCAGCTTGCCACTCCGCTTGCCACTCCGCTTGCCACTCAGCTTAGCGCGTTTGGTTAGCGAGGCATGCACCTAATCGGGGGAAGCGCACTGATGCGTTTGTGTCAATAGGGAGACGAGAGTTGTCAGAATAAGCTTTGCGAAAACTCTTTTTGCCTGTGCACTATTAGGCGAGGGGTGGAGCCTTGACGTAGACCCACTAACTATCCATGCAGTCAACCAATTTTGGTCTGTGTGTGAGTGTGCAACTGCCTAAGTATAAGGGGCCATTGGCTCACTTTGGTTTTACTCCAGCAGAACCCCTTGGAGCAAACCCAGACTTTTATGAGTTGAATTCAATGCGTCATAACGGCACCGCCTGAAAATACATTGGCAAGCTGCTTCTTGGTAGTGGGTTCTGTATCCAACAGCCTTTGACCTGCCATCTTTCACGTTAAATACACTCTGTTAAAAGATATAAAGAGCCGTTTGGTCCCCATCGAACTATGAAACAACACTTGCTAGCTAACCGCCGCCGCCGCGCCTACGAGCTTTCGATGTGCAATGCAATACTACATTTCGCGCCCATACTGTAACGAGTGTTTCAGACCGCTGCATAACTAACGGTAGTCGTCACGTGTAGTTCTTGGCTGGTGGTGCCATATTTCCATGTGTTTTGACGATTTTTTTTTCTCAGAGCGGCGGCCATTGCCCAAACACTTTAAAGGCTTGCCAAATGGATGGGGCTCGTCAGGCAGTGCTAAGTGGCAGGGGGTCCTGCACCCAATGTAATTTGGCGTCCCAACTTGTTTTAGTGTCGGTGGTTTACGGCTCTAGACGCTGCTCAAGCAAAGGAACAATCGGCGCCGCAATTGGATCGTAGCCTAGTTACGACAAGGCGACCGCTAGACCGATCGTAGACGAGGGCTTTTGGGCTTTTTCCTGATGAAGCATCGACAACCATTGAAAGATCGCAGGGCGCCATGAAGTAAAGCCGCACTCGACTGCAACTGAACTATCAAGGGGGGCTTCTTTTAATTTCTATATATATGGCCCGTACCTCTAGACACCTGCTTCGTTTAGTTCAGCGAGATCGGGTCGATCGTATGCTTATTAAAGAATTTTAGAGTTTGCGTCACAAACAAAGGCGATTGCACGTGCTCAATGTGTCGTGTATGCTGTACGGTACTAAGCGGGCTACCAGGACTCAAATAACTCGTTCACGGGGCTTGTTCGGAACTGACTATCAGTATTACTAAGCACAAGGGACCTTGTAGTAGCTACAAAAGACGAGTGTATGAGAGAAGTGATTCCGCCTCCCAGCACGGCTAGAGTTAGTCCCTGCCGTATGCCCAGTTGATCCCCAGTGCGGCGCACTGGCCCCAGCACCATCGTCCGTATGCAGCTCGGTAATCAGTTGTGAACTAGCAGTAATGTTAGATTTGTCCATGGGACTAGTGCCTGATTGTAGTCGATTTTCGAGTCGTCCGATGTATTGTGATTCTGTTTCGACATCTATTGCCGCTAGCTCAGGTGACTTGAATCCCATGTGGGAGCAGGATTAAGCCCCCCCCCTTTACAAATTGATAATCGCTCCATAGATTTAATAAACTACAGAGATATAGCTCACATCTCTTTAAAATAAGCTTAATGTTGAATGGCTCAATTTGAGCTATGGGTGTGGAGACAAATGTACGGAAAAAAATAGTTCAGCCTTGAACGCGAGCTCACGAGCGTTCGAGATCTCTATCTGACAAGTCACACCTTCGATAGGATGTCCTAGATGGGCTCCTTTTAAATACAGAACGGTTGTCAACAAGTATTTTACAATGAGGTTGAATATGACAAGCAATGTGACTAATTCAATTTTCAGCCCCCTCCCCCCCCCTTTTGAGGAGGGTTCAACCACTGCACAAAGGCATTGGAAGGCACTCATTTTGGTTGCTAGACGAGCTTCCAGATGCCACAATCAACGTGTCTGATACAATGAGATGGAGAAAGCGCGGCGGGTAGGCGCCGCAGGAATCTGAAACAAAGATAGAGTAATCTACTTGATGCTTTGTCCACGGAATAAGACCAAGAATTAGCTGCCAAAACGCTAACTCATGACGAGCTCAAATAAACAAATCAAGTGTATATCGCACTCGTACCAAAGCCAATTCGTTTTTCTCGTACCAAAGCCAATTCGTTTTTATCAAGTAATATAATACGCTGTTCATCAAACGCCATCCAAGATATCCAGAAATGGCAGCCACCTGCTGGTATATGCCAGGAATGCCATGGCTTGTGTGCGCTTACCACCGGGAATGATGTGCTCAATCACCGAAGGTGACTGGGCTGATTGTAAAAACAGATTCGGACGGGCGCGGTAGTTAGCACCGGGGGAATTGGGCGAGGTTGGCGAGGTTTCAAGCCAGTCATCGTCCATCGTTTTAACAAGTAATAATAATAATATATTAGTGATCGCAAGAGGCACGCCAATTGCAGTCATTTTCAGGGAAAACTTGTTTTTTGCCACCATTCTCGTGACCCATGAGGGATAGCAAAACTCACGCCAGCGCACAAGATAGTATAACATCCTCTCTTTGATTTTACGACTATTTGTTCTAAGACGTACGAGGCAGACACGTTAAAATGACAATCACCTGGTGAGGCGACCATGCATGCGAATCGACTCAAGAAAAGATCCCACATCTAGATTTTGCTATATCACTATCAATTCCCCAGTAACATGTTTTTCGACATGTCATGTGCTGCATAAGGGATAAGGACCCTTGGTCCTCGGAACGCCTTGGAGGGCTGCCTCACCCAAATAGTCACGCCATTGCCCCCGCAGCAGGGTCTGGCGGCAAAGTTCAAGTTTGTTGTTTTTCGCGGCATTCTCGAGAGCGTAATATACAAGTGAACATTGTCAGTAGAGAATCATGCATCCGTGTAGAAGGTGTAGTCTAACTGCTTCTATCTTGTTTCAGAGTCAACCCCATTTTATCTGGAGCAGGTTATTAAGTGGTCGCGGACAAAGGCACTATATCGATCGCATTCGATCTCGGGATACGTCTGGAATCAGTGCTTCGCAACGCCATGCATCGATTACATTGCCAGAGTATTCTTTCAGAATTGGCATAAACAGTGGATTCGACCTTTTTCATCAGATCTACGTTGTACCAGTCTTAGTAGCCGGCGCCTCCGGGAGATAGCTATGCTGGCCACCAAGTTCATAGCTAGTCGCGTTCTGGGCTATGGCTATTAACGCCAACGGTTGGTGGGGTATGCTAGCATTATCGAGTCAAGGGTAACAAAAAGCGCTATAGGGCAGACCCCTTAGCGGAGCCTTTGAGGAGCATATTCTTGAAGATTTCGTTATGGTGTACCTAGGTCATACTGATTCATGATCAGTCATGTACAGTGAGGAGGCAGGTTATTTCCAGTAGTTTGTGGAAAACCCCGGAGCTGGACGTGAGAACGGAATACCGGCGTCAGTAATTGGAACAAGATTAGACCAATTTGTATCCCACCTCGACTGAGCAATGCCAATCTGGCCATTCTGAAGATCATAAACAACATAGGCAGAGCGAATAAACGAGTCACCAAGCAGCGTGATGTTCATTGTCTGAGTATTAGGAAAGACAGTAAAGATTGGTGTGTTGTCGCCTGTTGCGCCAGAGTAAAGGTCCTGAAGCGGCATCGTCAACTCCTCGGCCTTGACTCTGATTTTAGCGCCGCTGAAGCTATAGGTCAAGTAATCGTCGCGGCAGGGCTTCTCGGCAAAAGTATATGCTTGCAAGGTGTCGTTCCACTGGGCTCCCAGCTGATCGGCCAGGTCTTGCACAATAGGGGGCGGCAGGTACGTGAGCGAAGTTCCAGTATCGAGAATTCCACCAAAGATTTCTGACTCGGATCCGTCCCTGGCAGCGACAGTGGCATTGACGAGGAACTCGACATAACCATATCCGGGGAATGACTGGATAGGGACAGTGTACATCTGGCCCTTGTACTTGGCGGTATCTAGACCACCAAAGACGAGCGAGCCTGTGCTGGCTTTGAAGTTATCCATGTAAAACGAGTAGGCGGTGCTATCAATGGCTCCTTCTTGATAAAGGCGGACGGGCCAGTTGGGATAAGTCTCATTAACATTGTTCACCGACTCGTCGAGCTCGAAGCTGATGCCAAAGACTCCGTAAAATTCGTCAATGTCACTTGGTGGAGGGGCAGGGACGGCTGCGAATCGAAAGTTGTCGACAGTACCGCTGCCAAGACTGACGGTGTCAGTAACCCAAGAACCGTTGGCAGTTGAGTTGTCGACATATTGAATGAAAAACGGAATGTTAAGATCTGGTGTTAGTAGGCTGCCAGCCTCGTTTCGTATTTCATCATGTTGAGCGTACCGTTGAAAGTCGACGAATCGGCGGCATTGAACCCAGGGCCCTGGGAAGACTGCTCATAGATCCACAGATCGGAAGAACCGGTATCGATAAGGGCCTTGAACGTCTGGCTCGGGGTGCCAAAGTTGACGTCAACCAAGTAGGCGAGAACATCCTTTGCGTTCTCAATGGTAGTCGGGATCACCTCTCGCTTCGAGAGACCATCATTTGACTTGGACTTTGGGCTTATAGCCACCTTGGTGAACGGAACGGTCACCACACCGCCGCCCGAAGTGCGCTTTTCAACGGCAGGAGCTGCCGTGGCCAGGGATACGGCAAGAGCCGCGATGACTGTGGAAATCTTCATTGCGCGTATTCCAGGTGACTTTCGCACCGAAAGCAATAGTCAAAGACACCGCATTTTATAAACATGTGATGCCGTGGGCCCCTTTTCCGCAGCGACTAGCACAACGCATTTACTTGCATCACGGCGCCGACAAGTTGGCAGATCATGCGGCGTACGGTCACAGACTTCAAAGGCACCATCGGGTGGGAGAGATCTTGCAGTTGATTGAATAAAATGCACACGATTTTGCTGTGGCTTTGAAGTAATATGTGAAATACTACTTACTATTATGTTTGGTGCCACCGAATATTGGAATCCAACATTTTGGACAAAAGCCATTGGTTCCTGCAGGGACCCTGATCTCAACTCTATCTCGAGGCTAACCTAAGCTTAGTTTGCACCAGGGACACCCACTGTTTACTTTGGACCTTTTTACTATTGGCTCATCCTAATCGATAAAAACGGTGGGTGTTGTGTTTTCAGCCAACCCCACCACCACCACCACCACCACCACCACCGCGCCCTCCCGGATCCTCCTGCATACTATCGCTGCGGAAAATGCAGAGGTCCGCAACTCTATAGTGCCGTATGATCAGTTTGTGAGCTGGAAGTTGTATTGAGTGCTGCGGATGATCAACTTCTGGGGACTTGTGGGTGGTAAATGACAGCAAACCGTCACTGCCGAGCTTTTGATAATGGTTGCCAACGGTGGAATCTGGCAATCTCGCAGCCAACCCACTTTATCTTGTGCGCGGCTGCCTACCGTAGATTGGCTAAGATGTGCAAGTTTGAGTGGCTCGGCTTCAAGATCGCCATGCTCTTGTGCTAAGATACATTGTATTTGCATTGCGTTGATGCCGTGTGTGTGTGCCGCTGCTTTTTGGGATCGCCCACGGCCCCATTTAACTGGCTAACCACAGTTGCTTAGAGGGTTGTGATAAGTTATAGACTTGAAGCTATTTCTGGACCAGTAGTGCCGCTGGGGAGCCGTAGGATCCTCGCGGTCGTACCTTGCACGATATGACTAAATGCGAGTTTCTGTACGGGCCCTAGATAGCAGCGGCCCCCGCTTCTTATCGGATTCTTTACTTGCAGTCTTGAATCTTCTTCAAAGCCGCGTTCCCCACCGATGGAATACAAATATTCGCCGGCGACGATTGACTAGGAGTACAAGAGCAATGTCTTTGTGGAAGACTACTATAGAGTGTCCCATATTTGAGCTACTGTAAATTCACTCTAAACTGTTGTGGGATTAGCTGGTGCCGTTGATGAGCAGAGCCTGCAGGCGATTTGCATATGCACGGCGCTTTTTGAGGAGAATTTCGAGTGCCGCCTAGATTCAAGTCCTCCTCCACATGACACCAAGTCATAATCTCGGAGAAAAAGGCGCGGCGGTTGTTGACGACAAAGCTTCTGATTTTCCGGATGTACTTTTGGTCACGAGTGAGCGCTACAGTCGGAGCCAAAAAATGCCACTGTTGAAAAAGTCGCTCATTCGGGGCTCCTGTTTCAGATTTGAGGCCCATAGGTACTGATGAGAACTAATGTTTTGCTCCAAGAGCTTCTATCAGTTTCTATCAGTTGGCGGCGGTGGCACGTTTCCGTAATTGGTATTTAGACTTTTGCTCAAATTAATATCCCCCAGAAGCGGCAACCGGTTGGACCAAAATGGAAGGACCCCCAAACGGCCGACAGCCCAATGCGTCTATGAACATTCTACTACTCCTGACCAACCTTAAGCTTGTTACAAACGTTTATTATTGTACATTATTGCCACGCATGGGCTTTTATTGCCGTGATGATGGAGAAACTCATTGGCAAGACGCCGTCAAGACGTTGAAGAAAAAGCAGTGAAAACAAAAGCGAGAGGTATAAAAAGAGTCGGTAGCGCGTTTTACATAGTGGCAGCCAGGCCACCGACAACAACTGCAAACAGACCAACAAGAGTCTTTGGGACATGGACGGGCCCGGGAGCAGCACCCGTAGCAGCTGATGCAGAAGAATTTTGGCCCGGAGCAACAGATCCTGCTATCATACTCGCGACTATCGATGTAGATGGCACCAAACCAGTCGGAACTAGATCGCTAGTAGCCGACAGAGCCATTGTGGCTTCAGAGTTGGCCGAGATTGCAACGCCCGAGCCTGATGCCATGATGATCGACGTGGCAATGCTTGTAGTTGCAATTCCAGCAGCAGCAGAATTGGGAGACCCGATATTGGATGTTGCAACAGTGCCAGCAGCCACCGATAGTGATGTACTAACACTAGTGGCAGCGGCCGGGGCAGCAGAAGACACAGGGCCGGCGCTACTTGCGGCCACTGGAACACTGGCAGCACTGTCGGGTGATGCGGCAGAGGCACCAGCTGGGGCTGCCACTGAAGTACTACTGACAGCACCAACACTGGAATCGGCCGCCGAAACAAGGCCGGCAGCTGATGAAGCAGCAGGTACCGCTGCTGGTGTGCCCACGACTGATGACGCTAAATTGGATGCTCCCACCAAAGCCGTCTCGGTCGTTGTAACTAGCGACGTTGTATCAATCAAAAGTCCACTTTGAGACGCCCCCTGAGACAGGATCGAACTTATATCTGCCGGGGCAGCTAGCGCGGTTGGCAACGAAGACACTGCAGTAGACATGTGTATGCGACCAAATATGGATTTCAAATGTTGTCTGTTTGCAAACCAACAGTTGGTCGAGCGGTTGTTTGAGCTTGAGTTGGACTCCATGCGATGGTCCCTTTTTATTTGTCTCGTCTTCATGCCGACAAAGTAACTTTTCGGCACCGCATGACGTCAACCCATTCCCAACTTGCGGTGTGCCTGCAGGATTGTCGTTTCAGGATTCCGTATGCAGGAACCGCAATTCGACGTGGGTTCCACGAAATTGTGGTCCTTTTAACTCATTATTGGAGTTGCGATCGGTAAATACCTTGTGTTTTGTTTGCGTAATGCAGAAACAACAGGGACCATACGTGCCCTCCAAATACTACCGTAGGTCTGGCAGTTTTAGTGTGGGCACGATACGAGTCTGTTCAACTCCTGCTTAGTATGATTAGTCGCGTGGGAGTTGCCGACGTTGTGATCGTCGGAGGAACCACATCCAGATTCGGAATAGTGCACATGGAGTAAAAGCCGTCTCCTTGATTCCTCTCATCGCGAAACGATGGTTAATGCAGTCTGCCGTTGCGGTGGTGGTCTGTTTTTGTGGTTGTTTAACAAGCTCTGCCGGACTGCGCATCAGCAAATAGGACATGCTATAGCACATGCTATAGCAGACGCGAGGTATACGTCACATGGTATTCTAAAGCTTGGCGGACGGCGGGTTACGAAAAAGCCAGTCGACCAACTCATGTCGGCAACGTCAAGTTATTGAAACGCCCAGTCGCAAGCAAGCTTCTTTGTCGTTTTGCTCTACTGTCCACCAGCGTCGTGCGAGTGCAGCCAGCTGTAGTCTCCCGTTGTGGTATGCAAGGCATCGAGTTGGAATGGACATCTCCCCCCTGCACCATCCTATTTTACCCCTGGCAACTTGCTAGCTAATGTTGCAACAGCTTGTAGTAGAAATTTATGAGGACTTGCGACAGTTTGTAGTTAATCACAACAGTGAGCCAAGACTAGACACTGGTGCGTTTGTATCGCCACGCTCTGGTAGCATTTGCGATACTCTCGTAGCTGGGATTCCTTAATAGTGCCTTGCTCCTGACTGCAGTGGCGTCCATTCGCGAGTAAATTAATACTTTACCGTACAACCTAATGAGTGTTGGTCTGGATCCCGATTGTCCAGGGGTCCGTACGACCACAGCAACGTGTTTTACCAGTGACGATATATACCGCGGTACCTGGTTCCTGCATGATGCATTCTGGTGAGATCACTGGCCACCTTGAGACAAAATGCGCGCGTTCTGGCCTTTTATAGTTGTGCGTGTGAGTTGTGACTAAGTGAGGACTACTAAGTGAATTAGGCGCCTTGGGTGGGGGCATGGTTGAGCCCCTGGACAGCAGTTGACAACTAGGTAGGACCGCCGAGTTTTGGCCCCAGCCACGGTCAAGTTCCAGCAGGACTCGTGTGCTATACAGCGGGGTGCCGAACGATATGGCCGCAAAGACATGTCTCAGTTTGGACCAGCACTAGGAGAACTGCTTCCCATATAGGTATAGCAAATAAGCCTTACAAGAACACCCAATCTGTATGTGGTATATGTAAATCACCCAAGGTGGATATCCGAGGTCACACAAAATGGCTTGGATAGCCACATCGCAACCGTTAAGTATCCAACTCTGTCTTGAATTGAGAAAGTGCATGTTTTCAACCGATTTTAACCAAGAAAGAAGTACCTCCAACCAAGGACGAGCGGAAACTGAAAATTCAAACAACAAATACAGGCAAAACTTTCAATAATCACACCCTACTAATGCAAATTGCAACGCGCCTAACAATCCACTAGTTAAGATTTTGGCAATGGCAATCTACCCCGGATGAACCCCAACCCAACGGCAAAAAACTATTCGGAGCGGACTAAAGTCGTTCCGACAGGGATGACGCCTGCAGGATATACGCACACACGACAACAGAAACAACAGCTTGACTAGGAGCCGAGAACCACAAAAAAGTGCTCTATTAAAGATCATAGGCCCCTCGCTTAATTCCGGCAAGATCCGGCGCCGGGTCGTCAGGGTCCTGGGCCCCGCTGATCATCGACGTTTGTTGAAACAAACGATAGTGGCGACAAGGAATTTTCAAGTCACCTCGAGCCATGAGCTTACCCCACTTGCTACAGACTGACCGGCTTCACGCCGGTGGCGACTTCATCGACTCAGTCGCGTATATATGTGTATTTGATCCGATGTCTCGTGCAATGCGTGTCGGCAGGTATTTCCGATCGGCACTCGCCCTCATTAGAGATGTACAAAAAACCAAAAAAGAGGCTGCCACAATACCTGCAAAATCGCTACAGTGTGTGGATCAACGGTAGAAGCGGTAGCAACCAAAGGCTTTTACAGCCCGCACTGGCATGTATCCAAAAAGACCACGGCAGTGCCGAACGAAACACAATACTGCAAGCAAGCTGCATAGGCGGCACCAGCAGAAGGAGAAATTTTTCTCGTCATTTGGCGTCCCATAACAAGAGGCAGGGTCCCGGTCCGATTCGGAGACAAGCACGATAATAATGCGTCAGATTGGCCACAAACGCAGTGTCGAGTTTTGATCACTGAGGATTTTCGCCGTTGAGCCAAAACTCTTGAGCCTGGGATTAGTCATCGGAGCCGGCGGGTGGTGCTTTTCTACGCCCGGTTACCAGCGGCCGGGCCCCCGGTTTCACACCTAGAGGCAATCGTACTCAAATCAAACACAACCGGGTCTCCGGCGAGGTGCTGAAGCCACGCTATTAAGCAAATGTCTCCGACCCGACTTGCCCGAAACCCGGTTGGTCACTTTAACAAGGCTGGGGTTATGTGTGGGGACCGCATACAACCCGTGCCGCGATGCAGATATGCACGGTGGCCAAAAGTTTGAAGAGCCACGGGCCAATTTACAAACATTAATCCAAGATTATGGCAACCACAACAAACATTTAAGATGATCCCTACTGTCTTTACTTGCCAGCCACCAAGTCTACCCAGGGTCTACCCCAGACTGTTGGTGGAGTCCCCCGCATAACCCTGGGTCCGACAGGGTTTGGGGGGCGACGTGCGGCGAGAGTCATCGGTCGCCCACTTAACTTCCAGTATAAATAAAACGGATCCAGTTGCGGTGGTGCATCTTTCTACGCTTTGCGACGGAAGAAACAAAACTAGGTGCTATTTGGCTGTGGGGTGGTCCTTGAACTACACTCTGGAGCTTTGTGAGGTTGTGTTGCGTCTATATAGCTAGTCTGAGTGAAGCGCTTTGTTCGCGTGGCACAAAGTCAAGGTGAGTGGTCCATTTGTTGGGGGGGGGGGGCAAGTCCAAGCCACAAATGTCTATTGATTTGGATCGGCTCTTGGTGGTTGATTCTTTGTCTCGTTTGTCTGATGGTTGCATTGATTTATTTTACATTGAGGGGACGATGCGAAAAGTTCTCAGAAGGTGCAACCAAAGGGAATAGAGTGAACCAAAGCGAATAGAGTGAACCAAGGCAAATAGAGTGAACCAAGGCAAATAGAGTGAACCAAGGCAAATAGAGTGAACAAGGCAAATAGAGTGAACCTAGGCAAATAGAACGTATCGGCAACCTTTATTACCCGAGAGCAAGGTGGAATAAAATGGGAAATTTTCTTCATGCCGCTGCAGATCCTCCACGTTGGTGGCAAAATTCACAAAAGCATTCTAACGGTAGATGGAGTTTGACAATGGACAACAAACCCTTCAGAGGCTAGACGCCTACTTGCCAGCATTGAATACCGGTTTTATGGACGGACGGATCCAGGACGTGATTATCCAGCATCCGTTGGTCCGAGCGTTGCTTGTTCCGGAAGCCGACATGGAAGCGCGACGACGGTGTATTCAACTAGCAGGTCGCATCGTCGACGCAGCTACGCCCGTGTTGCCACTGATTCTCCAGGAGTTTGAAGGTAGCGATCTTCTCAAGATCAGGGCCGGCGCCGGCGGGCTCGGTGGCGAGCAGTTCCGAGTACCAGAATTGTCATTGGACGCCCAGTCACGGCTCATGACTGCCCTAGCTTCGCTGGCGGAGAAGGACGCGATGATTCAGTTTTGGCTCAGCCACCATATTTCGTCGCGATCTACACATAAACGAGGGTCGCATTCGCGTGATAGCGGAGCAACTGGTTCGAGCGACCCAAAGTCTACAATCAACCTGTACTTGGGGATTAAGCAGGCCCACCGGGGTCTTGCAGACCTTAGCGATAGAAAACAGGGCGCCGTATGCAAGGCGTTTTGGGATTTATGGGACGAGTCTTATGTTTCGCTGGCCGAAATCGTGGGCCCCGAAGCTCTTGAGCAGACCCAACAGGGCCGGCTGTTCCGCCCGGCTGGTGATGCTGCCATTTTCATCAACAACATCAAGGCCACCAAAAAGCGCCGGGTTCAAGAACAGGCCAGAAGGCTGTCAATGCGGTCAGACCCGCTTTCTGGTGCAGAACATATCCAGCGGCCAATGGCGCCAATGTCTCCGCCAAAGTCGAGCGGGTCACCAGAGAGTGTCATAATGACAGACGTTTCTAAACCGCCGCCCCACATTGAGGTTTCAATGCACGACTTTGGTCACCCTGGCAATCATCATATCGGCATCCCAGCGACACATGACAACACCCGGTCCCAAACCAGCACCACCAATAATAATAATACCGACTCGGAGCTGCCTCTGATTGATGCGGGAGATATTGACTATATTATCCACGAGGCCTATTCGGGCAACAGCCAGGATGAAGTAGTTGCGCACCACCACGGCGGCCCAGATGAAGTCATGGGCATTTTCACCAATATTGATGTTAGTGGGGCCTCTGATATGCAAGCATCGACGTTTGCGGCGAGTTCGTCTGCGCCAGCGAGCTCCAGCCATCTGGATCTTCGCCAGCGCATTAAAATGATGGAAGAAGGAGGTCCACTAGAGGATCCCCGGGTTTCTGCTGGCGGCGCGTCGACGATAATATGGTGAGACAAATGTCACTCCCTGATTGCTATAGATTACGAGACACGATTTATGGAAGGTAATGCATATATGAAGTGATTTAGGGCTGCTGGTAGTAATTTTGCAAAGTCTTTGGCCTATTCAAATGCAGGATACAAGAGACACGATTATAGTGGGTTTTGGCACCTTCTCAACATGCATATCATGCATGCAAAGATGTCCCGACTAAAATCATATCAACATTTCAAAACGGCCCCCCCCCACAGCCACAACTCTTGTGAAAGTGGTCGCGATGGCGGCGATATCAAGTGGAGACGATGATAGGGGATTTGGCGAGCAGCTGGTGAGGGTCGAAATCGACGGGTCGCCTTTTGGAGATGCTCTGAACGCGACGCTACGGGAAAATAGGAAGAAGCTGGGTGGCAAGCTGTTTATTGATACCATGTTAGAAATGTCAAGTGGGCTCGAAGGTATCGAGTACCCTCCTAGGGATAATACGGCCGCGCAGCAGCTTGCGAGACTCGTGGACCAAAACAGTACAAACGTTCACAGGGCGGTCTTGTTCTACACACTACTGGATGTGCCAGAAGACATGACGCCGCGAACAGGACCCATTGCAGACTATTACGCACAGGACTGTGGTCTGCCGATTGCATTTAGGGAGCTTGTCAAGGGGTTTTGGCTTGTGGATCGGCTACAGTTTGAGGAGTCGCTTGTTTACATCTGTCATCCGCTCGTGGAAGATACGTACCGAGAACAGGTCATGACAAGCTACCTACGGGCGGCCGGCCCAAACAGCCACGAGTTTGTTTTGGCGTATATTCTCGCAAAGACTCCACGACTCACGACCTCTGAACAGACGGCTGTGTTTGTGGAATCATTATGTCGAGCCTCTGTTATTCACGGCCTGGATTACGCTCGCAAGGTATCGCCGGATCGACAACGGGATGTATTTGCACAACTTGTCACTTGTGCACTGGCAATTAATCCCAAGAAGAATCTCTGGCGGCTGGCGAATGCTTCACTTTCGCCGGCAGAGGCGGCACTTCTTAATGAGGTACTGGAACAGGTTATCAACAAGCCGCCAGACGCCAAGAGCGCGTCTCTGGCGCGTGACGTGCTGCTAATGCAGAGCATTTCGACAGGAGCAGACCAGCAGGCCCGCAGGATTGCGTCAAAGGCTAGTAGTAGTGGTGAACATGCTGTGGGTCCTGTATCTAGGCAGGATATTGCGGTTGGCCTACGGATTGCCGCCGGTCCGTGATTAGCACGACATATAGACAAAACTTTTAAAAAATAATCGAGAGATGTCAGCGTTGGGTTTAAATTGAATACATGGGGTCCATCTACAAAAGAAAATCGGTTTAGTGGTGGAAAAGACGAATGTTGTTCTCAACATAGACAACATCAAACTGGTTGGCGGCCTCAAGCACGACCTTGTCCTGGATCGAGCCTGACGGGGCAGAAATAAACTTGACTCCCGACTTGACGGCACGGTACACATTGTCGCTGAATGGGAAAAAGGCGTCCGAGGCCAGTGACACATCGGTGAGCTTTGCAATCCACTCGCGGCGCTCCTCGGCAGTGAGGGGCTCTGGAATCGTCTCAAACTTTGACTCGTAGTCCTCCTTCTCCGGGCCGTCTGTAGGAATGTTGTTGGACACGTACAAGTCGATGGCATTTGACTTGTCGGG
>JAJLWU010000716.1:0-15729 GCA_030570855.1 Tardiomyces digboiensis | reverse complement strand
TTTGCCTGGACCTGCTACCCGGACGTTCACTGGATTGGGCCGGTTCTGGGCGGTGCAGTATTTGGGTTCGGCTGTTTTATGACTTTCAATGGTATTCAACTCTACACTGTTGAGGCGTATCGCACGTACGCTGCGTCTTCGTCTGCCGCAAACGTGTTTATCCGTTGTGGAATGGCTGGCGCTGCGCCGTTGTTTGGAGTCCAAATGATTGAGGCGATGACGATCCACTGGGCGATGTCACTGCTCGCTTTCGTCACTCTAGCGCTTGCTCCGTCATCGGTGTTACTATATCGCCATGGCGAGACTATCCGCAAGAAGTCCAAGTTTGCATATTCTTAGATGGGAGTGTAATCATATCCATAACTTAATTCACACTAAAGCGCTAGAAATGCTACAAGTTGGCTCCCGTTAGCATAGCATGTCCCGTACGATCGCTCGGTTGTCGAGGCGCTCGTCACGCACGGCAGAACAAAAGCCAGGCGCGCAACTGTTCGAGGCTCATTGCTGGAAATCCATTATCTAAATAGCCTTGGACACAGTATAATTGACTTTTATCTTTGATAATGTTGACTAGACTGGCAATCTTACAATGATGGGTGGTCGGCTTTTCCGTCCCGAGATGGGACCCTACCCTTAGCTGAAAGCCAATGAGGTAGTCATTTCGGCTAGAATACCTACCAATAGCAACCCACAATGGAATATTTCTAGAATGCGCTTATGACTGGTGTAGAATATCAATGCAGTAATATCCTACTAGTAATGACCTACTTAAAGGAACACTTATCGAGAAATGCAACGTCGATGACCTCAGCGGATGTGGGGTGCACGGCTGTGGAACCCCTGTAACCCTACACCCAAGCCGTTAAAGTCCGTAAGCTGTATATACTGGCTTCGTGCTGTTGGCGTCTCGCATGGCTCACCATTCAAATTGACCAATGCGCTTGGAGCTGGCAACCAAGATATGCACATAGCATGTCAAATGAGATTGAGACTTTAGAGCTGGCGGAAGCCGATAGCAACGGGCAGCAAACGTACTGGACAAAGCTGTAGGTGGATGCGTGATCTTTTTGTGTAACAGATGTTAACTAACCATGTTAGGCAGCCTATTCTTATTGTAATTTCGTCGACAGCCCTTATATTCACTGGATGTGGCATCAACTTTGCCTTTGGAGTGTTCCAGGAGCTCTACGACTCCATGTCACAGCAGCTGGGCACGCCATTTACTGGTTCTTCACCAGCCCAAATTGACCTAATCGGAACCCTCGCAGTCTCCCTTATGACGATTGGTGCGCCATTTTCCACTACGTGGACCAAGCGGTATCCTCCAAAGCTGGTAATCTGGACCGGCGGGTTCATCTTTTCTGTGGCCCTCTTCTTGGCAAGTGTCAGTGAGAGCCTGTGGCAGTTCCTCATCACCCAGGGCTTTCTTCTCGGAATGGGCACCTGCTTCACCTACATGCCGTCTGTAACAGTCGCACCTACTTGGTTCTCAACTCACCGTGGTCTTGCTTTGGGCATTATATTGTCTGGCACTGGCGTTGGCGGTATTGTATGGCCACTAGTTCTTCGAGCTCTAATTGACTGCGTTGGGTTCCGAAATACCCTTCGTATATGTGGAGGAATATCTTTGGTCCTTATAACAGTATCAGGCTACTTCATAAGTTGGCCAGCGAGTGCACTGCCCCGCCTGCATATTGAGAACTCGACCGTCCACAGCCGCCGCCTTGGCCTTCTTCGTGTTCCCTTAGTGAATTGGCGTATTGCCCGGACCCGGAAGTTCTTTGCTCATGCGCTTGGAGCGGCATTCCAGTCTGCAGCATACTACACACCAGTCTTCTTTTTTGCCTCGTACGCACGCACGCTGGGATACTCGCAAGCAAACTCGGCCAACTTCATCGCACTGTCCAATGCTATGAATGCTGTGGGAAAGATCGCAATAGGGCATGCCGCAGACCGCTTGGGAAGACTGAACTCGCTGTTTCTGACGACGTTAATCTCAGCACTGGCGGTACTCGCATTATGGCTACCCTCATCTCTCTCTCCAACTCAAATCGAGGGTAGAAATCTTTTCATTGCCTTTGTAGTTTTCTATGGTGTATTTGCTTCGGCCTATGTGTCCCTGTTCCCCACCAGTCTGGTCGAATTGTTTGGAGTTCAGAACTTTGCGAGCGTGAATGGTGCGCTTTACATGATAAGGGGAATAACCACGCTGGTCGGCACGCCCCTGGCAGGTTTGCTAATTCGAAACGGGCAAGATGAAGCGTCTCCGAGGGGCTATGAGAATATGAGTATAATGGTTGGAGTACTGCTGGCGGTAGCTACGGTGGCAGTTTTGTGGGCGCGAGTCGAAGCAGTCTTGTCACCACTAGACCGAGCGCATCGGAGGAGAAAGTGGTTGATGTGAGGGCGACGCCGGTTGCATAGTTTTATCATTTAATGCACCCTATTCTGGGTCATGCGCAGAGCCTTCCTATGAAATCCCGGGATCACGCAACGCTCCAACACAACCCGCTCCAACACAACTATTACTGCCCTTAAAAGTTTTTCCGCATTCGCGCTCTCATAGTAGAGCGAAACATAACAAAATACATCGTTAAAGCCGCTATGCACGTTCGTCGAATCAGTATTGAATGCGCCATCTCATGCACTGTTTGGTAATGCAGCGCCAGGGGAAACAATATCTTACGTATATCAGTAGACAATGCCGTCGTATAAAAGAAGTGTTCCAAGAGGTGTTCCAGGCTTACGATGCTCTTCCAAGCTGCTGTGGCGGTTGCGGCGACTCTTCTAGCCTACACCACTTTGGCGCGCTCGGGAATTAGAGTCTCGCCCGAAGATGAAAAGCCCAACATTCTTTTCATACTCACAGACGACCAAGACAAAATTCTGAATTCGCTAGACTACATGTATGTCTTGTTTTGCGCCAGTAAATGCGAGAGCATGCCAATTGTGCTGACAACAGGCCCCTCTTGAAAAAATATCTGATTGACGAAGGTACCGAGGTAGAAACCCACTATTGCACGACAGCGCTATGCTGTCCGAGCCGTGTATCTCTATTACGCGGTCAAATGGCCCATAACACCAACGTAACTGACGTGCACATGCCATATGGTGGTCTGCCAAAGTTTGTTTCACAGGGATTTAATGACGACTACTTGCCAGTGTGGCTGCAAGAGGCCGGCTACGAGACGTATTACATTGGCAAGATAATGAATCAGGTCGACGTTAGTTTGTATCAAGAATTTTGGTTAAATGGATGGAACGACGCTGATCTCCTAATCGATCCCCACACGTATCAGTATTATAATTCTACTTTCGCCCGCAATGGCGGCCCGCTGCGCAACTATGCTGGCAGGTACAGCACTGACATCATCGCAGACGAGTCCGAGGAGTGGTTGGATGACATTATCCGCCGCCAGAACAACGCAAGACGATCTGGTAAATCTGTGAAACCGTTCTTTTTCGTTTCGGCTCCAATTGGCTGTCATTCGACAATGTCGCCGGGCAATGGAGGCTTCCCCCTAGTAGAGGAGCCCCAGTACCCTGAGCGCCACGCTCATCTTTTTGAGGATGTAAAGATTCCTCGGACAGAAAATTTCAATCAATGATAAACCTTCTGGCGCTGGATGGGTTAGAGATCAGCAGGTCTTGGACAATGCTTCCATTGGACGAGTACTTCAGGGCACGCTTGAGGTCGCTGCTGCAATCAGTTGATGAGCTAGTGGAGAGACTTGTGCTTAAGCTTGAGCAAGCTAGCTTGTTGGATAACACTTATATCTTCTACTCAAGTGACAACGGTTTCCATGTGGGCCAGCATCGATGTGGCGCTGGCAAAGGGACAGCATATGAGGAAGATATCAACATCCCGTTGATTGTCCGCGGTCCTGGTATCGCCAAGGGTTTGAAGTCGCATCGCGTCTCCGGTCATCTTGACCTAGCTCCAACGTTCTTCAAACTTGCGGGTATTGCCCCGAAGCCTTTCTTTGATGGAAAACCAATCAACCTCTTTCCTCATGAAATTGAGGAAAAATCTCCAGAGGAGCACGTCCAAGTGGAGTATTGGGGTCATGCGTTTATTGAAACGCCAAAAGCTGATAGCTTTGTGACACCAGGGAATACTTACAAAGCGCTCAGGCTCTTGAGTCAAGATTATTCTCTATTTTATTCAGTTTGGTGTACAGGTGAAAGAGAATTGTATGATATGCGGGCCGATCCCCAGCAGTTGCACAATTTGCTTCGTCCTGATGAGGCTCGCGAGCTAGCTACCACGGCACACACTAGTGCGAACCTCGTCCTAGATAATTGCGATGTCTTGCTATTTGGTCGCTCGCCCGAAGACGTTGCTGAACGCCTCGACGGACTTCTGTTTATCCTCAAGGATTGCACAGCAGATACATGCCGCAGACCATGGAAAAACTTGCACGGAAAACGCACAGATCACGTTGCGACAATCTCGGACGCACTCTCACCTGCGTACGACCAGTTCTATCGCCAGCTTCCTAAAGTCACGTTTGACACCTGCGCCATGGGGTATATCCGCAAAAATGAAGGAGCTTCGTGGGAGGAATATCGAGTACGACAAGATCAACTGATATATGACACTCCGACGTAAGCTGGCTATTGTAATAAATATTTTCTCAGGAGTAATTAGCGACGCAACTTGATCCCGTAGTCCGTTCTACTGGTGTCGCGTAGGCTCATTATGGACTGGAGTTAATCGTTTTCGAGATCCATGGAATCATCATCCTCAAACAGTAAAGGTGAAGAAGCTGCTATCAAATCGCCAAGTTCAGGGACGTTGAAGTCAGGTTCCGTGGTATTTGCAAAAATATCAGATGTATATGCATGATTTTGAAGGGCGCGTTCGAGAAAGTCACTTGCAATAGTGTCATCCTTGTTGATGGAAAGAGCATCATGGAAGTTTTCAATCGCCCTTAGAATTTTCCCCGTCTGAAGATTGACAAGGCCAATGGCCGAAAGAATATTAGAGTCATTAGGTGAGAGTCGCAAGACGTTGTCAAAGTAATAAAGTGACTTTGAATATTCCTCCAACCGCCGGTACACATGAGCAAGGTTGACGTCGATGGACATCCACGCCTTTGGATCCGAGTCCAAGCCGTCAGCTGCCTCCTTTGCTCGTACGAAATAGCTTTCGGCCGCCTTGAGCTGATTTTTGTGGTAGTACACAACGCCAAGCTCGTTCAACAATAATGGATCGGTAGTGCACAGCGAATAAGACGTCATAAAGTACTCTTCGGCAAGGGTGAAGTTCATAAGACAGAGATGCTGCATGCCGAGAAAAAGAGTGGGAAGATGACTACCGGGAAACAGGCGAACGCAAGTGGAGTACGCATGGATCGCTTGCTCATGTTCGCCTTCAAGAGCAAACGTGTGCGCAAACCCAATCCAAGCAGGTCCAAAGTAGGGGTGCATCATTGATGCCTTGGAGAAATACATCCTAGCCTCCGAGACCCGATTGACGCTCAGATAGTATGTGCCCACAGCGAGCCAAGCGCCCGGCTCTTGCGGATGTGTATCTGCCAGATCATGTGCAATGCGAAAGAGCTTGTTAGTCGCACCAAGCTCATACAAACAACTGACATAGTTTGGTAGTACGGCAACTTTGTGCTTGTCAACCTTGAGAATCCGCTCGCAAAGTTCAAGGCACTCATCGAACCGACACTGTACATATGCTTGATCAGCACGACTCAGTAATACTTCGGAATTCTCCGTGAGACCGACGTCTTCGAGTATCTGTTGGGCTTCCTTTTGTGCGTCTAAATTGTCGTATTTGTTTAACCGGATCGTATATAGTGAACGAATAAGCTCGCCAGCTTCGCCGCATGCTGCCTGGAAGTCCAGTGAGTGGATCAACTTCTTCTCTTCGGCAGGAGTAAGCAAGCTATTGCGAACGAGTTGGTCAAAGGCTTCATAGCACTTTGGATCAGTCTGGACTGCTTCTTGGTAGCACTCTTTGGCCAGATCGTAGTTGCTTTGATGAGCATAAATTAGGCCCCTCAGATAGGCAATTGAAGCCTGTATTTTAATTCCCGTCATTTTATCTTCACCCACGGCGGCCGGCGCGGGCATTGTCGTGCTCCGGTCTCCCACGATCTCTAATGCTTCATCCCACTTCTCTATTGCCGTCAATGCCTTTGCCGCCAGATATTGGCAGAGTACCGACTTGTCTATTTCCCTTCTGTCAATCAATAATTGAGATGCCCTTGCATAATTCCCACTGTTATAATATACTTGTGCCAGCCAAAACGCATCGGTCGCATCGTTGGTCAGCGCCAGGATCTTGTCACCCAAGTTCTCAGCTGTTGCGTAGTGATGCTGCATTAGTGCGTCATGACGCCAGTTCCTCATTAAATCTACTTGAGAAAGAGGCTGCGGATTCCCTCCGCCATTTTTTGCGCTCATAATCTTACAGCCAACTTGTGCCGGCTTTGAATGATATGAACAGAGCGCGACGCGCTAGCGTGATTTGTAATTCTTTATGCAACATGTTCACAGTAATATGGTCAATAATTTTCTCCAGACATGGTCGTGTCGGCCGGATTGTTCAGTTTCGTCTCGTTGCCAACTGGTAACTGCCAGGAAGTCTTTATCATGGCAGAGGCTAAAGACAAGCTGAAAAGGAAGAATAAGGATATGGCTATTAGTATTCATATTGACCGGGAGGCCATAGAAAACCACGTCAGCTTGTCTCAGCTTCGCAACCTCATGCTCTGGCGATTCGGGGAAAATAAGCGCCCACCGGTAGCTCCAAAGTGGGTACACCTTGCTGTAAGTACGGATTTTAATTTTGTTTTGCTTTCAAGGTTTCACAGGGATTTCTGTTCTACGAATTTCGCTTCATGCACATATATCTTTGCGACATAATGACATGGCATTCTTCAACTTTGAGTGGAGTCTTGATCTAATGGTTTCCAAGTACTAACGCAAGAATGCACATACGGTTGATCATTTTGTGTACATACACGTTCCGGGATTAGACTGCAGTATCTTTGGAGTTGATCCGTTGGATCCAAAACCAAGGAGAATTAATGCCAAAGTGGAACTGCCGTTCATAGAGAGCGCTTTTGACTCTGTACTTCCAGTCAAGGGCCCAGGGACTCGAGACACATTACAATCAGTCATAGAAGAGTTTACATCAGATAGGTTAACCGCAAAAGAGAAGAAAGAGAAGAGCCAAATCAACAAGAGCCGAGTCTCAATCGAAGAATTGCTTTTAACGGATCAGCAACTGCAAGAATTCAATTATCCAATCTACGCAAAGCTAGAAAACGGATGGGTTCAGACTAGGATCCATGAGGGTCGGAAGAAGCGTGCCAGCGTGTACGCCATCGACTGCGAGATGTGTGACACCAAGGAGGGCAAAGAGCTGACCCGCGTGACTATAATCGACGAGAACAAAACGCGAGTCTTGGATGAACTGGTAAAACCCGATAACCAGATTGTTGACTATGTCACTGCATTTTCGGGTATCACCAAAGAAATGCTGGAAAATGTGACTACAAAACTCGAGGATGTTCAGCAGAAGATTATTGACACCATTTCTGCCAATGATATTCTTGTTGGTCATTCTCTAGAAAATGACCTATATGCGCTCAAGTTATGTCATAAGCGGTGCGTAGACACTGTTGTGGCATATCCTCATCCACAGGGGCTGCCACATCGTCATGCTCTTCGGTGGCTTGCGAAGCATTTCTTGAATCGTACTATTCAAACGTCAGTAAATGGCCATGACTCTTATGAGGACGCCGAGGCGTGCATCGATCTGCTTTCCAAAAAGCTCGAAAACGGTCTCACATTTGGAACTTCGCATCACGATTCCATATCGATTGTAAAAAGACTGCAACAATGTCCGGTGCCGCGAACAACTGCAATTGTTGACTATGGGATCCCTTATTGGGACGAGGGCCAAGCATCAGCAATTGCATCTTGCGCTACCGACGATGAGGTGGCACTTCGTACTGTTCAATTAGCAAGCTCCCACTCATTTGTGTGGGCACGACTTCGGTCACTGGAACGGGTCCATTCAAGTTTGAAGCCAGGTGACGACCCTTTTGAAAGAGAAGAGTATAAAAACTGTCTTGTCCAGTTGGATGAGACGCTTGCAGTTATCCACAAAAGCCTTCCGCCTCGCACTGTCATGGTTGTATGGTCTGGCCATGGAGACGCCCGTCGTGCTCTAGAGGCTCGCCGACGGCGCCAAAAGTTTCAGCGCGAATTTCGAGAAGAGCATCGATCCAAGAACTGGTCAGAAATCCAGAGTTCTTGGACAGAGTCGGATGAGTTCGAACTAGTCTCGTTGATGAAGCGTGCGCGTATTGGCGCTGCGCTGATGTGTGTAGTTTCTGAACGCGACGACGAGCGTCAGTCCAAGCGATCGCACTCTGAGCCAGTATCTGGCAATGACGAATGAAGTATGCTACGTGCAGAGTGTCGTTAATTTGAAATGTCATTACGAAAAAAAGCCTTGCTAATTATACAAAATATACCTCATTAGATTTGCAGACTTGTTGAAACGATGTAAAAGTCAGCTGTCTGTCATTTCAACGTCCTTGTCGTCAAGCTTGGCTGACTCTGACGGAGCTTGCGCAGGGTCATCGTGTGCAGACTCTGCATTGGTAGTATCTGGCTCTGCTGACTCCGATTGCGTTTGTGTAGAATTTGTGCCCGAATCCGTCACGGTAGCTTCCGGCTCGGTAGGAGCGTCACGACTAGATTCAAGCTCCGATAAAGTCCCCGATTTGTCCTCTACCCTTGCAGCTGGCTCAGCTTCATCCTCGTCCATCTTATCTTTAAGCTGCGAGACCCCTTCACTCTGGGTAGATGGCAGATCTGGCACGTTGACTGGTGTTTGTGTTGTTGACTCAGCGGCCTCGCGCTTGACGGGATCAGAATCGGCGTTGGAACTTGGAGCCTTTGTGAGCTGAGGCTCGGCCCGCTTCTGGCCCTCGACAGTCAACTCCCCATCTATAGATCCTTCTTTTACCGTTGCGTTATCGCCCTCCACGAGCTTGTTTTCCGGCCGATGTTCCTTGGGCTTGTTATTGTTGGATTCAGCCGAATAACTGCTGCTGGAAGTAATACCAGGAATCGCTTCACCACCAACAGCACCTCTAATATCTGCCACAGTCAGATCGCCGGTCTGTTTACCCACAACTTTGTCTTCTTTGCGTTTCTCAATTGCAGAGATGTCAATATTGTCCGCGTCATCGCAATCAGGCTCTGGACTATGCGACTCGTCGTCATCCAAAGGAATCCACATTTTCACATTGAATGATAGCCCCTGCTTTACATCGCCATCTAGTCCGGGAGTAGGTGTAGCTGCATGCGAAATTGGATGTGAACTCAGCACGTTCCCGTTTGTAGCGTCGTTTGAAGATGGTTCGACAGTTGGTGAGACCCACTCGCGAGTCCAGTAAACTGTGCGATCCTCTATCTCAGAAGCGTAGGTACCTGGCGTCTGTCGCAACGATTGTCTGTTGAGAGATCGTTTTGACATTGCGCTGGAATCACATATAGGCTTCGTACGCTATTTAATGTTAGAAGCGTCGGAGCCATGAAGTTGGTTTCCATGGAAACTGAAATTCCACGGGTACTGTAGAGTCATTGGTGCGGTTCATCCAACATTCACACACTCTCACAAAAGGACCTGTTCTGATAATGAGTCAACAACCAGTGACACTTCATCTGCGAGCCGAGACTAAGCCTCTGGAGCACCGATCGGCGCTGACCCCCAGTACGGCCAAGCAGCTTCTCGAGGCTGGGTTCAATGTCTACGTTGAGCGATCCAAGCTCCGCATCTTTGACGATGAGGATTTCGCAAAGGTGGGTGCTACTTTGGTGCCTGAGGGTTCGTGGCCTGATGCTCCTGAAGACCGTATAATTATCGGCCTGAAGGAGCTGCCCGAGGAGTCGTTCCCGCTTTCACACGAGCACATCATGTTTGCTCACTGCTACAAGGACCAGGCCGGATGGAAGGAAGTACTCGGCCGCTTCCCAGCTGGTAATGGTACTCTATATGACCTCGAATTCCTCGAGGATGACAATGGCCGGCGTGTGGCTGCATTTGGCTTTCATGCCGGATTTGCTGGTGCCGCCGTAGGCGCCTTGACATGGGCTGCACAGGTTCAAGGCAAGTCACTTGGCAAGCTCAAGCCTTATAGCTACGAGGCCGACTTGGTCACAGAGGTCAAGAAAGAGGTTGCAGCCACGGGCAAAGCCCCCAAGGTTCTTATTATTGGAGCTCTGGGACGCTGCGGTTCGGGTGCTGTTGACCTGCTGCGCAAGGCCGGGATCCCTGAGGAGAACATCATCAAGTGGGATATGGCCGAGACTGCAAAGGGGGGCCCGTTCAAGGAGATTGTCGAGGATGCCGATATTTTTATCAACTGTATCTACCTGTCCAAGCCGATCCCCCCTTTTGTGACCATGGAGATGCTCAACTCGGACTCCCGTCGCCTCCAGGTTGTTGTGGATGTCTCTGCAGATACCACCAACCCCCACAACCCGATCCCCATCTACAGTGTTGCCACCACTTTTGCTGAACCGCTTGTAGATGTTCCTACCACCAAGGGACCCAAGCTCGAGGTGTGCTCAATTGATCACCTTCCTTCGTTGCTTCCGCGCGAGGCCTCCGAGGCATTCTCTGCCGCACTTATGCCTTCTCTCTTGCAACTCCCGCAGCGTGACGTTTCCCCCGTGTGGGTTCGTGCCAAGGAGCTGTTTGATAAGCATGTTGCGCGCCTGTCGTAGTTGGCCATTGCCTTTAGTCTATCTGTTATGGGCTCTAGTATATAGTCTAATATTTTATTTAATTTGGCTAGAGTTAACAAGCGCTATTGGTCGTCGGTTATCGCTCGTATTAATACAGTCAATTTTTGTGCATACCATGCAGTAACAGAGCGACGTGGAGTGTTCACGTAGCCACGACGGGTGAAACTCTCAGCAAAGAAAGAAAGCATCACTTGATCGCTAGGTAATGAGTACACAGCAGTCTAGAGATGACCATAAGGTCGCCATAGTTACGGGCACGAATGGGTGAGTAATAATTTTCCAAAGTCTTGGCTATTATAACGTGTTTTGTCGCTCGCCTCGTTTGCCGACGCACAGACCAATACTTGTCAATACCTCGGGAATAGAGAGTGCCTGATACTTGGAAAGATTGCCAAATATATCAACTCTAACAGCAGTTATCTTGGCAAAGCTATTGTGGAGCGATTAATCCAAAATGTACCAGACGATATCAACCTTACAATTGTACTCACGAGCCGAACGTTTCCAGGAGTCAAAGAGGCGGCGGTAACGCTCAAAAAACACGTCAACACTCTCAACAGAAAAGGCATAGTGTACTTTGACTACCTAGTATTTGATCAGACCAACATGGTCTCAATGCTAGGTGCCGCTGAGGAGATCCGGTCCCGGTGGAAG
This sequence comes from Tardiomyces digboiensis, assembly GCA_030570855.1. Taxonomy (NCBI): domain Eukaryota; kingdom Fungi; phylum Ascomycota; class Dipodascomycetes; order Dipodascales; family Trichomonascaceae; genus Tardiomyces; species Tardiomyces digboiensis. The sequence continues at coordinate 4,284 of JAJLWU010000716.1, read as the reverse complement.
CATGTTGACTACGTATTTTTCAATGCGAGTTACTCGCTGTTCGATGGATTGGACTACAAGCAGGCGTTTATGGATTTCCTGCATGGACCTGTTGTTGCATTCACAAATGGTACATTTAAGAAGCAAGGTGTGGGAAAACTCTCTGGAGACGGCATGGGAGCCGTATTTCAGGCAAACGTACTGGCACCTTGGTACCTTGTCAAGCAGATCCTTCCGTGTCTGGAGCATGGTGGTAAAATCATCTGGATTAGTAGTTGCATCTCGTTACCCGAGTACCTCGAAGCAGATGACATTGAACTTGTCAAGAACGAGCATTCGTATGAAGGGTCCAAGTACGAGATCGAACTGTTGCATGAGGCAGCATGGCGGTCCTTGTACGAGCAACACGGTATCGAGTCCTGGCTCATCCAACCTGGCGTATTCAAGTCTACGACCTTTGTGCCTACCCTCCACTTCATGGCATATTATGGAATGATTTTCATGTTCTACGTATGCCGGTTACTTGGCTCGCCCTACCACTGCATCTATCCCGACAAGGCCGCAAACGCACCAGTGTGGGCAGCCTGCAAGGCTGATCCAAAGAAAGACGATCAAGCGGTCAAATATGGGTCGTCTACAAATATGCTTGGGTCAGAGCGACTCCACAAGGACGTGGTTAAGCACGACCCGCAGTTGGTCAAAAAAGTGTACGACTATGTCGACGGTCTCGTCACTGTTTGGCAAGAAAAGCTTAAGAACCAGGTTGTGGAGCGCCATTTGTTTTAATTTTTAATCTCTATTGCTAGATACATAGTACCGCCGCCACCACATAGAAATAATAGCTATTTCCCATCGTGATTGCGGCAGTGCTAAAACTGCTCCGCCTTCTTGAGGTGGCTGGTCCCACAGCGAGATTCACGTGACAGTCAGAACGGCTGTGCAGTAGCTACTCAGCGAAGCCATCACTACGAGCCACCGTCAGAGCCGGCGTTCCGCAACTACAACTTCATCTAGCAACAACACAGCCGTTGACAGTTAGTGGTCTTATAGTCAACCCAATTTTGAGGTGCCACCACGAAATTGTCCAATTAAACTACAAATACCCATCAATGGAGGCCATTAAACTGCAGGCAAGTAAAAGTTAATTACTAGCTCGAGTCTACGAATTGCCACTAACTTTCAGCGCAAATTCCCGGTCTTGAGCCAGGAAGACGTCTTTGCACTTGTTGACCAGTTCAAGTAAGTACCAATTATACAAAGTCTTGATCGCATTTTGTGTGAATTGAAGTTGTGCAGTTGATTGCGGTGTGGGCTTAACTGGGCAGTTTGAAACTAATACTTACAATAGACGAATTGATCTAGACGACAAGGGCTATGTTGAGAAACAGACTGCCATTCAGGCGCTTACGGACTCGGGAGCAGGGACTTACGACGAGATCCGAAATACTCTTAAAACAGTAAACGTGGATGCTTCGGGCCGCGTCGAGCTTGAGGACTATGTGGAGCTCATTGCAAAGCTTAAGGAGAACCAGAGTGCTGCAGCAACCCCATCGCGCCGAGCAGTCAGCAGCAGTGGTGGCGCAGGCTTGACTGCCGCCAACGCCGAGCCATCGTCTCCAAAGGGTCACAGCCGAACAAGTTCTCGAATAGTGGTGGGTGGCTCGACGTCTGGTACTCAGCACACGATTAACGAAGAAGAACGAACCGAGTTTACCAGACACATCAACAGTGTTTTGGCGGGAGATGCAGATATTGGCCATCGTCTGCCATTCCCAACCGACACATTCCAGATCTTTGATGAGTGTCGCGACGGACTGGTGCTTTCCAAACTCATCAACGACTCTGTGCCTGACACCATTGACACGCGTGTGTTGAACCTGCCCAAAAAGGGTAAACCTCTGAACAACTTCCACATGAACGAGAACGCAAATATTGTTATCAACTCTGCAAAGGGTATTGGGTGTGTTGTTGTCAATGTCCACTCTGAGGACATCATCGACGGTCGTGAGCATCTTATTCTGGGCCTGATTTGGCAGGTTATTCGTAGGGGGCTGTTGAGCAAGATTGATATCAAGCTCCACCCAGAGCTGTACCGCCTACTTGAGGAGGACGAGACCCTGGAGCAGTTTTTGCGGCTTCCTCCCGAACAGATTTTGCTGCGATGGTTCAATTACCACTTGAATGCGGCCAATTGGCCTCGCAGAGTGACAAACTTCTCGGGAGATGTCAAAGACGGTGAGAATTATACAGTGCTGCTTAACCAGCTAGCACCCAATGAGTGCTCGCGAGCGCCTCTACAAGAGCGCGACCTGCTTCGCCGTGCTGAGATGGTGCTTGAAAACGCCGACAGAATTGAAGCTCGCAAGTATCTGACGCCCACTGCCCTAGTTGCTGGCAATCCCAAGCTCAACTTGGCGTTTGTGGCCCACCTATTCAACACCCATCCTGGCCTAGAACCGATTACTGAGGAGGAGAAGGAAAAGGTGGAGATTGAGGAGTTTGACGCTGAGGGTGAGCGCGAGGCTCGAGTATTTACTCTGTGGCTCAACTCGCTCGACGTCGAGCCTCCCGTCATCTCCCTGTTCGAGGACCTCAAGGATGGAACAATTCTGCTTCAGGCGTTTGACAAAGTCATGCCTGGCACTGTTAACTGGCGGGTTGTCAACAAGCGAGTTGGTGACAATGAGATTTCGCGCTTCAAAGCCATTGAGAACACAAATTACGCCGTCAATCTCGGAAAGGATAACAAGTTCTCACTTGTGGGTATCGAAGGTGCTGACATTACCGATGGAGAGCGCACTCTTACTCTGGGTCTTGTGTGGCAACTGATGCGCCGTAATATTGTGCTCACTCTCAAGAGTCTGTCAAAGAATGGTCGTGATATAACCGACTCGGACATCCTGAAGTGGGCGCATGAGCAGGTCCGCAAGGGCGGTAAAAATACTAGTATTCGCAGCTTCAAGGACCCATCCTTGTCAACTGGAGTGTTTTTGCTAGATGTTCTCAATGGCCTCAAGCCTGGCTACGTTGACTACGACCTCGTTTCTGACGATCACTTTGCCAACGCGAAGCTGGCTATTTCGATTGCACGAAAGCTCGGCGCACTCATTTGGTTGGTTCCCGAGGACATCAACGATGTTCGGTCCCGCCTGATTCTCACTTTTGTTGGATCCCTCATGGCTCTCCATGCAGCGTAGACTATTTTGATGCAAAATTATGTACTCTAGGGCTAAAACAACTTTTGGAAGCACTCGCAAGCCTGCTTTGTCTCAGGCTTGATAAACCTCGCCTACTGCCACTAGAATTACAAGTCCAATGTCGCCTAAATCACTTGAAGATGTGCCGCTAGCACGCTACGGCCAACTATTTTAACCGAAAGTCTCGTCTCGGTGGCGTCCCGGTTCATGTGTATGTAGATCATTACCCGATCTGGGAGATGCCGACCTGCACCCCGCATTTTGATATGGATCTGTTCTATTGGGGCGGAAGTCCCACTGTGGCGTGAGGGGTTTGACGAGGGCGGGGTGTTTACTACTAGATGTGAAACTTTGCGGGGCACCAAAGAGGGCTCGGGTTCGTGGGGTTCAAATCTCATTCTCAGAATGATATCTCAAGATGATATGGCGGCGGATATCCAAGACATGTCAAGGTCGTCGTCAACCCTCGCAGTTAGTAGCGCGCGCAATCTACGTCACAGTTGCGCATGAATCAGCACCCCCTCACGGAACTCGCATGCGAGACTGCTCTCCTTTGTTTGGAGACCGTCGATGAGGTCCAGTGGCAGTCCGTGGTATATTCTACGGTGTCAGAGTCCATAAGATGCCGATAAAAGTGGTTTCGCTGCCCTGAGATTAGAGTTTGTAGCTTCTAGCAATTGGAACTCCCGCTGTCAGCCCAGCAATCGTTCATGTAGTCATACCGGCCCCTACGCTATTAGGCACTCGTGTGATTCCAACTGACAAGAGTCTAGGTGTCTGGAATCTCCTCGGTACAAGATCCTTCGTTTGAAAACGTGATGCCAGCAGGGCATGAACAACGCCGCGGGGAATGGGCACTAAGTCGCGTGATCTGGGCGGGGTTCAATTATATAAAGCGCTCGAGATTTGGAAATTCGAGCCATGTATAGCCGGTACCGGATACTGGAAGAGTGATTATTTCGCCCGTCAAACACGTCTACTTTATTCAACCATGGTAAAGAGCACTGCCGAAATCGACCCTTCTCCCCAGGATCGTGAAGCTATCCGCGAGATGCTCATGTCTGCGTTCCAGGCGGCTAAGAAGTTGGGCGATGAGGCCGAAATTTAC
>JAJLWU010000715.1:0-16073 GCA_030570855.1 Tardiomyces digboiensis | reverse complement strand
GCCCGAGCTGGAATAGTGTTTAGATAGTTTTCTTGTACCATAAGAGGCGCAAAGTCATGGTCGTTGAAATAGAGCTCAATTTTTTGCTGCAAAGTCACTCCAGAGTTGCGAGCAAAAGTCGACCCGGAAAGAAACCGGGCGACAATGTCAAATGGCTTGAGAATAATTTCCTTTTCCCATGCTTTGGATAGGGACTTTGAGGCGTCGAATCCCATGGTCTTGTTTGTCGTTGCAAACGTGGATAGCAAATTGATGATCTGACGAATATCTGACCGCGTCGACTGCACGAGCTGCTCAACTACACCTTGGTCCAGCTTAAGGCCCTCTCTGGCGGCGATTGCCATGATACGCGGACGAATGGCATTGGCGTCGGGCCGTCGAAATGGAATGTCGAGAGTGACACGATCAAACGGCCGCATCTTGGGTAGATTCCTTTCGTTGCAAATAAGAATAAGAGGAATGTTGGTAGTACGGCAAAGCGCTGCCATGGCGCCGACTCCACCCCGATCACCTGCAGACATTCCGTCGACCTCGTCAAGAATAAGACATGTGCGTTTCTGTCGTTCGTCTCTCTTGAGAAATCCTGCTAGTGACGAATTATCCAGAGTTTTAGCAACAGTGTTTTGAATAAGTGTCTTGGAGCGCGTGTCCGATGCATTGCTTTCAATCACATCGTAACCCTGGCTCTTTGCAATCAAATGAGCGGCAGTAGTCTTGCCAATTCCTGGTGGTCCATGGAGAATAGCGGCCCGGAAACCGGTTTCTCCAGCACCTTTAAATCCCGCTTTTTGGTTTTTGTGCCAATTGGACAGCCAGTTTCGGAGCTTTGTTATAGCACCACCATTACCACAAATATCTGACAGCTCTTTGGGCGCATACTTGACGGTCCATAACTTTTCTTGCTCGGAAATTACTCGCGGAGGCTCGGCAGGTTCTGCCACCTTGACGGATTCCTTGCCCTTGGTCTTCTTTGGTGATGGTCTAGCGGCACTAGCAGAAGTAGCAGCTTGCCTTGCCTTTTTCTCCTCGGCGGCCATCTGATCTGCCATCCGCATCGCTTCCATTTCTGCTTTCTCCTCCTCTAGTCTCTTCTTATCCATTGCCTTTTTCGCTGCGTCGCCGGATCCTCCATCGGCCGGCATGTCACGCAGCAGCTGGACGAATCCAGTCTCATCAATGGTTTTGATTCGGAGCTCTTTGATCTTTTGAATCTTTTTTGGACCTGCATCCTCGCCTAGGACGACAACACTTGTGTTTCTCGAAGGTGCAGTTGTCACCTTGCCTCCGTATCGTTTGACCAGGTCTTGGCAAGCTTCCCTCGGTAATGTAGGCAGAATACCAGTAAAGACAAAGACCATTCCGACTAGGCAGTTTGGTGCTGCATCCGGGACTTCGCTGAGGTCTGCTGTTTGCGGAGCTGACTCCATCTTAGCCTTGTGAGCATGGAAATTGAACTTGACGTCTTCACCCACGTCAGGAAGCACCGCGTCAGGAATTCGGGCAAGCACATCCTTTGCGCTGAGACCCGGGGCCGAGTTTTCTACAACAGGGCTTTCCGCCTTGACCTTTGCAGCCGCTTTGGCAGGAGTCTTGACAGGGCTTTCCGCCTTGACCTTTGCAGCCGCTTTGGCAGGAGTCTTGACAGGGCTTTCCGCCTTGACCTTTGCAGCCGCTTTAGCAGGAGTCTTGACAGGGCTCTTGGTGATGGTCTTTTTTGGTGACTTTGCAGGAGATTTCGCCTTTGATTGGGACGACTTTGTGATCTCGACATCTAACATCTCAATGTCATCGTCATCACTCTCAACGTCGTCGAAGCTCGACACTTTGGAAGCCTTGTTCTCCTTTTTCATCTTGGGACTCTCGGATAGAGCCCTTTTGACCTTGGTTCCCTTTGCAAAGTATTCTGACACAGAAACGTCTTTGAGATCCGAGTCCTGCTTTAGTTTCTTCGGAGTCGTTGGTTTCCTTCTACGTTTAGCAGTGTTGCACAGAATACTAGAGCTGAGACACTTACGCCAACTGCTTGACTTCTATATCTTCGTCTTCGTCATCTGTCGTTAGATGTTTCAAGCTTTAAACTGCGGCCAATGACAACCAACTTACCAATGACGCGACGTTTCCGCTTAGCCTTTTCTTCCTTTTCCTTCTGGCGTTAGACCTAGTTAAAATCAGGCGGCTTTTTCTCCCTTACCAAAGCATCATGACGACCACTACGCGGAGCAAAGAAATCGCGAATATCTGGCATTGCAGTTGTGCAATTGCGCGATCTTTTGAAAGTCGCGACAGTGGAATTGCTCTTGACAGTTTGAGGCGCGTATCATGAGCATGAACAAATCAGTACAAGTTATTATGGCAAGCGGCTCGGACAAATCAGTAAACCTTTGTTATGTTGAGCGGGGACCCGTACAAATCAGTAACAATTATTATGTTGAGCGGTTGGCGACAAACAGCTAAACTTTTTCATTTTCTCTCTATTTTTTCGTTTTCTTTTTTTAAAGGCGACAAGAGAAACAAATGACGTAATCCAGAAATGAAAACGTCATTCTGGGGATTCGTTGTCATTGTCCTGAGGATCGATCGACTCCTGGATGACTCGACCGCGGAGTTGTCCAATATGGATTTCTCAGCACGCATCCCGGATGATGTCGGATGTCGGATAGTCTTCAACTGTTTCCGCTGGTTGGTAAATAACCCCTTCTCCTTCAATGGCAGTGTGCCTGGGCGTCGGCCCCCGTCTCTCCGGACGCCGACTATTGAATATGACCAGCTAATGCTACTACACCAGAAAAATATGACCAGCTAATGCTACACCAGAAAAATATGACCAGCTAATGCTATACCAGAAAAATAACACCACGCATTCAACAGGTATAAACAAAAAAGTTTTGAAGACAATATTCTCTTTGTTGTTTGTGTTTTCAGTGAGAGTTCTTGAAGTCAAATCACTGAGTGACGTTGTTCATCGGGACCCCGACGATCGCCAACCTCCAACCCATTCTGGGACCCTGTGTGCATTAACCCCGAGCTGCTTTGTCATTAAGGCCGGTTTGATGAAGCGGCGGCTGATGGCTGCATACACAATGCATCGGAGATACCAAGATCTTTGCAATCCAACACTTGTGATTACACTCGTAGAAGGCGCTAGCACGCGTAGCATTTTGGATATAAAACGTGGCACTTGGATCGCTAGTAACCTGTACTCACAAGACAAACAGTGATACAGACAAACAGTGATACAATGACTATCGCCACACCTACTTCTAACTTGTTCGCGCCAATTACAATTGGGGCCACGACTCTCGGGCATCGGATTGCCATGGCGCCTATGACGAGATGCAGAGCTCCAAATGGAGTGGTTGGCGACCTGACGGCCGAGTATTACGAGCAACGGGCATCTGTTGAAGGCACGCTGCTAATCTCGGAAGCTACCATTATTGCAAAGCGAGCTGGTGGTATTCCTAATGTCCCCGGTATCTACTCCCAAGAGCAGATTGCTGCGTGGAAGAAAATCATCGACAGAGTACACGCCAAAGGGTCAAAGATTTTCATTCAGTTGTGGGCTCAGGGCCGCACTGCCAATCCCCAGTACATGAAGAGCATTGGCGAGGAGCTTGTGTCCGCTTCCGACGTGCCCATGACCGAGGACGGACCTAAGCCTCGTCCCTTGACTAAGGACGAGATCAAGGAATACATTGTCGACTTTGCTCAAGCAGCCAAGAATGCAATTAGCGCCGGTGCTGATGGCGTCGAGATTCACGGTGCCAATGGCTACTTGATCGACCAGTTTCTCCGCCAAAGCACCAACAAGCGTACCGATGAATATGGTGGATCTGTTACCAACCGAGCTCGATTTGGTCTCCAAGTTGTTGACGCCGTTATCGATGCAGTTGGAGCTGACCGCACAGCCATCCGTTTTTCGCCTTGGGGTACTTTCCAAGGCATTGACTACGGCATCTCTCCCATCTCGCAGTTCTCCCATGTCTTTGAGGAGCTCGAGAGCCGTAGACGTGACGGCAAGGGTCTTGCATACATCCACCTTGTCGAGCCCAGGACTGATGCCACTGCTGATGTGCGCTCAAAGGAGGGTGCGTCAAATGCCTTTATCGATGCCATCTGGAAGGGAGTTGTCGTCAGGGCTGGTAGTATGAGAAACGTTGCCAACGAGGCTGCCGATGAGAATAATCGCACTATTGTGGCAATTGCCCGCGATTTCGTCTCCAACCCAGACCTGCCCTATCGTCTGGCTCACGGTCTCGAGCTGAGTCCCTACGACCGTGACACCTTTTACGCCAACACCTCTGAAGGATACACCACCTATCCCTTTGCAAAGGGGTTCAAAGCCGGGCCCCTTGTTTTTGCTTGACCTGCTTGATAGAGTTATTTTGAAATATAGATGAAATTAATCCGCTTATTTGGTCATATTGGGGGCACGTAGCTAATTTCTAGCCCCCCTGTAGTTTCTCCTCAAACGACCACCCAGGCATAATAGTGTCAGTATAGATCCAAATTCACACATCCATTTAAATATTAACTGCCGTGAAATCCCCATTCCAGCATCTCAGTGCGATGAATTGTCTGAGCGACCGTCGGTCGTTGAACCTTACCCTACCGGCATATATGCACTGCTGTAAGACGTGTAACCTTACCCTACCGGCATTTATGCACTGCTGTAAGACGTGTAACCTCGAGACAGACGCGCAACTGTGCGACATGCATATGAAAATGCTTTGAGAGGTTCAGAATAACGTTTACATAGCCTTGAATCATTGCAAATTAACTGGAAAAGGCAGCAACCTCGCGCGTGTGACTTCAACGTACACCGCAGCACATAAATGGGAAAGTCGAAGAAGAAATCATCCGCAAAGAACGCGGATGGTGGCCACAAGCCAAAGGATAACCAACCCGAGAATGGAGCAAATGCCACTCAAGATAGCAATGTTGCTAGTAGTAGTGAAAACAATGCGACGAGTGGGAATGAGTCTGAAGGCCAGCAGCTAGAAAACGGATCATCTATAGGCGTCGACAACGAACAGCACGACACCAGGGCCAAGGAACAGCACAGCACGAAACAAGAGCTATCTTTGGGAGTGGACTTGGAAACGCAAGAGAAATTGAAACGTCTTGAAGTGCTAGAAAAGGATTACGCAGTGTTGAAAGCACAGAGCGATAAGCTCCAGCAAGACAACGAAAAGCTCAAGAACGAGACTCAATCTAGAGATCTCGATATGCAGATGGAACAACTGGTTGAGAAACTCAAGTCGGAGCTCAAAATTGCCCAGGAAGAGCGCGACGCTGCAGACGAGCGATACGAGGACCTGCGAGGCAAGGTCTCACATATTAAAACGACACTGGGTGAGAGGTTAAGGACAGATGCACAAGAACTGGAAACTACTCGAGAAGAAGTCCGGATATTAAGTGCACAAAATGGTGAGCTGCAGAAGCAGATTGATGCTCTAAAAAACGAGGCGGTAACTAGTTGCGACGAGTCTGATAGATTATCGCATGAGCTGGCTGCACTTCGGGCTGAACTGAGAACCTCTTCTGAGAAATGGAGCATAGAGCGAGATCAGCTCCTACAGGAAAAGAGGAATGCAGTTGATGCTCGTGAGAAAATCAGGCTGCTTGAGGTTGCAATGGCCGAAGAGCGTGCGGCTAGAGATAACGTGGCCGCAAGCACCACAGACCTCGAAGAGCAGGTTTCAGTCCAAACAGCGTATGCTGAGCGGTTTCGTATAGAGCGTGACGAGCTGCGCTCCAAACTCACCGACAAGGAGGCAGAATTGACTAGTGAACGTGAAGCGCATCGCACGGCATACGGAAAGCTGGAGATGCAACACAGGCAACTAGAGGAGACGCTCACGGCCGTGCACAGTGAGCTTGCAAGCGCGCGCACTCGTGCCGCCGAAGCCCAAGAGCTCGCCAAGAGAGTTCCCACGCTCGAAGCAGAGTGCAAGGAGAAGAATCTTCTTATTGGAAAGCTACGGCACGAAGCGGTCATATTAAATGAGCACCTTACAAAGAGTTTACGCATGATTCGTAAAAATAGCGAGGGAGAGACTGTTGACAAGGAGCTCATCTCGAATCTGATAATTTCGTTTTTGAACATACCACGGGGTGATGCAAAGAAGTTTGAAGTATTGCAGCTCATTTCTTCATTTCTTGGTTGGGATGATGAGCAAAAGATTCACGCTGGGCTATCGCGGCCCGCAAACGCTGCGATGATGTCTCCCCATCTTGGTAACTCGCGAGTGCCATCCAGTACCTCGTTGTCAGATGCCGATCCAACTGGTGCCGGCTCGGTGAGCTCGGTGATTGGACTGTTTGCTGAGTTCTTAGAGCGCGAGTCATCTAAGAAATAGCAAGTAAAATAAATATTAACGTTAGTTGCATGTTAAATTGTGCGCTCTTATGACGCGTTGTTCTTTCACTTGCCCACGCAAAATGACGAGAAAACCGCCCCGAGAATTTCCTCGACACCAATCCCGCGACCTGTAATTTTACCTATCGCTTCGACAGCAGAGTGTAGCTCTGCAGACGCTAGGACCACATCATCCTGTTGGAGAAACAGAATAGCATTGTCAAGAGATGGAATAACGTCGGATTGCAGCAGCGTTTGAATGCGATGAGACACCGATACCGGATCTTTGTGCGTGCAAAGGGTCATATTCTTGCAAGATGCGGCAATTGCATCAACCAGCGTCTCAATCCCGCCTCCGAGCCTGCAAGAAATGGGAACAATATCCTCAACAGGAATCTTGAGATTTTGAGAGATCTGACCAACAGTTGTATCTACCGGTCTGTCGAGAATGTCAATCTTATTAAGAGCAACGACGACCCTTTTGCCACTTTGCTGGAGATATGATACTTGCTCAGCCACGAGATGGCTGCTGGTTGGAGCCTCATCTGGTGATAAAACAACAATCACCATATCACTTGCTGAGACATTTGCAAGAGCTCTCCGGATCCCCTCAGCTTCAATCCGATCAGCAGCATGTGCACCCTCGGCTTCTAATGTGGCAATAGATCGCAGACCTGCTGTATCCCCAAAAACGATCTTGTATCCTTTCAAGTCGATCCCAACTTCCAAAATATCACGCGTCGTACCTGGTACATCCGACACGATAGCCGCGTCTCGCTGAACTAGTGCGTTTAAAAGCGAAGATTTGCCAACATTCGGCGGGCCCAAGAAGCTAACTCGAATGCCTTCACGTAGTAACTCTCCTCGCTGTGCTGCAACCAGGTGATCATGGATCTCCGCTGTGAGCTGGCGAACCTGGGATGTTACGGACTCCATCAGCTCAGCGGCAGAGCTTTCGATTTCAGCATTATCATCAGCAAAGTCTATAAGCGCAGTTAGAAATGCCGCCTGCCTAAGAATGGCTTCCCGCCATCGTTCGTAGAGTGCGCGATTGTGACCCTCTGCAGCGGATATAGCAGCTCGCCGTTGGTATTCGGTTTCGGCTTCGATAACGTCCCGAATTCCCTCAATTTCCGTGAGATCCAGGCGTCCATTATAAAATGACCGTTTTGTAAACTCTCCCGGTTCAGCGTACCTAAGAGGCGACTCTTGAACATCCATTTCTTTAAGGGTACTTAGAATCGCGTTGGTCACAGCACGTCCTCCATGCAAATGTAGCTCCAGCACATCTTCACCAGTATATGAACGCGGTCCTTGGAAGAAAAGGACCAAAGCATTGTCCAGGATATCCCCTGTATTTGGAGAGTAGAGTCGTTTTGGCACAGCTCGATTCGGCACAGGAGATGCTTGGGATCTTGTCAGCACTTTGTATATCTGAAGACAACCTGGCCCTGAGAGTCTCACAATTGAAATAGCAGCTTTTAATGGAGCAGTTGACACGGCGTATATCGTCGAGTCTAGAGTTCTCTTCTTGACGTTGGACAGTTTTGGAGAAAAATTTGTTTGGAATCGCTTCTGATCCAATGGCGAGCTGGATTTTGATAGCAAGCGGCCAAACTTATACACATTGCAAGCACTCAGCGCTGTATTCACCCATCGAGCACGTTGGCAGCTTAGCATGTGCGTGTTTTTGGCTATTCGCCCGAATGCACACTGGTTCACGTTATCTACAAATTTAGTGATCCAGATAAGCTTTATTCGTCTACATGCATGTATGCAATATAATGATTTCGAATTCCTTTATTTCGAGTATTCATCCCTCAAGAGTTGCCAGTGAGACTCAATGATCTCGCTTAGCCTTTCGCATAGTGTGCGGTGTTTAAGGCAGCAGGTACCACGGATCTGCTTTGTAGAGACTCGAGCATATTCGTCCCATGAGAATCCTCTGGTGAGTGTGTCGTTTGTCTCTCAAGATGAAGTGCAGCCTTGGGTGGTTGATGAGCTGCAATTCCGGCACTTATCTTTCATCATATTGTGGATTAACAATAGGGACTTCCTCGTATCCCACGAAAGCGCCCTCCAAACAGCTTAACTCGCCGACCGGTTCCAGGCGTGAAAAAGATCGTTGCAGTTTCTTCAGCCAAAGGAGGAGTCGGAAAATCTACGGTTGCGGTCAACTTGGCACTGGCTCTGTATAATCTTGGTCTCAACGCGGGAATTTTGGACATTGACATTTTTGGGCCGTCAATTCCAAACCTGCTCAATCTCAAGGGCGAACGGGCCCGGCTCACTGATGGCAAGTACAACTGACAACAACATAAACGGCACGAGATACATGTCTAACTGCAGATGGGCTCTTGGTGCCATTGCGAAACTATGGATTGGCATCTATGAGCATGGGATTTCTTGTTGATCCAGACCGAGCTGTCGCATGGAGGGGCTTGCTGGTTCAAAAGGCACTGCAGCAACTTTTATTTGAAACTCAGTGGCCCAGTCTTGACGTGCTTGTTCTGGATATGCCTCCGGGAACCGGAGATGTGCAGCTGACACTGGCTCAAAGTGTTTTGGTAGACGGTGCCGTGATTGTGTCAACACCCCAAGATCTGGCTCTCGTTGATGCAGCTCGTGGCATTGACATGTTTCGCAAAACAGACGTGCCAGTTCTTGGCATGGTGCAGAACATGTCTGTATTTGTTTGTCCAAGCTGCAGGCATGAATCACACATATTTGGGCATGATGGTGCGCTTTTGGAAGCCAAAAAGCAGGGCATTGACGTACTGGGCTCGGTGCCGCTGCATATAGATATTGCAAAGTCTTCGGACACTGGAAAGCCTGTGGTTGCGGCAGATCCCAGTTCAGCACAATCCAAGCCTTACTTTGATATTGCAGCTGCCATTCGTGAAAAGCTCAAGATTTAGCATTACTTCATCAGGAGCTCCTTGCATGAACCATCATGCAATGCGTGCCTCCTCTAAAAAGCAGGGCAGAAGCTTTCATTCAAGGACTGGAATGACACCGGGATTGAAATGAGCTGGATATGGGTAGTGATTCTCAGCGTGGGAACTATATTGGCAACACCGCTCCCTCCTGAGACTAGCGCTTTGCCAGCCCACGAGGCTTGGTCAAAAGGTCTAGTCGATTATGTCAACGCCTGGAGCGCCAATTACGGAGCACTCCATGGTTACCACGACACTGAAAGTGACGACTCTACCTAGATTATTTGTCTATAGCTTAGCTCAATAAGATAAATTACGCCACCTTTAACTTGCATGGAGTACAACCCGCAGAAGCAGCATTCATGCTGCACACCTGCATAAACACGTCCACGAACCCCTGCTAATAGCAGTTACCGCAGCAACAAGTATGAGATTTGGAAATTGGGTTCTTCTGCTTTGGTGAGCGACGCCAGAAATCGGAACCACACTAGACGTGAGGGCGATTTCCAACGCAATCTTGAGTTTAACTCGCCTGTTTTTAAACGTTTCGCGGATTATTCACTAATATCCGCGAGAAGGTTGTACTGCAGGGTTGCTGCGCGTGTGTCAGTGAAACAATTGTACGCGGAACCGTGTTGCTCCGCCTTGTGTCCAGTGCAGAATAATCTAGCCCACGATGCCCGATGTAAGTCGCCACGCTTTAGCCGATTGATTGCTCTACCGAGGTATTGCCATGATTGTACATTCAGTCACCCTACTAACATTAGACTGTGCAGCGAACCGTTCGAATTAAAACGCGGCAGGATGTCCTTCACGACGTTCCGCCGGCGCAGGAGGGATTTCCGATGCGAAAATGGTCGATTGAAATTTACCTTCTCGGGCCTACTGGCCAGGAGCTGCCAGCGACGGTCTTTGATAAAGTCACTTATAAGCTTCACCCAACGTTTGCCAACCCCACCAGAAGTATGTCATGGCCTGTCGTTTGATGTAAAACCAAGAGTGATATTCTGCGGGTGCGCTATCATTCAGTTCTGAAAAAAGATAAATTGCTAACAACAGGCTTCAAACGACAGCCATTCAGAATTGAAGAGCAGGGATGGGGCGAATTTGAAATGGCCATTGCTCTTCACATTGCGGAACGTGGAGGCGAACATACTGTGGCTCACGACCTGAACTTTGCCGAGAACGAATATGTGGCGGACCACGTCTTGTCATTCCCGACGAACAAGCCCAACTTGGCGCGACTGCTGCTAGAATCTGGTCCAGTACCTGGCTTGGGCGGCGCGCCTACTCCAGGTCTTGGGACACCCAATCTCAACGACCTAAGCAATAAGCGAAGAGGAGACGAAGATTTGAGCAAAGAGAGAAAGAAAGCCAAGGTATTTGAAAAGGGCTCAGTCGATCTGGAGAGGCTAGCCGAAGGATTGCAGAAACTGGGTGAGGACGATCTTCTCGGTGTTGTGCAAATGGTAACCGACAACCGAACGCCAGAAATGTTTATCAAGAACGACGTGGATGAGGGCGAGTTTCACATGGATCTTTATACTCTGCCTGACCGCCTGCTCAAGTCCCTGTGGGACTACGTCAAGAAGCGCGTCGACGTCTAGTGGGCTCGTAACTGTTGTCGTCGACCGTGTATTTTTACGTAGATATCCGTAAGCTAGGAAGGATTTGCTTTTTGTTACCAGGTGTCCCATAATGGAGTCTTTGGTGGTGCAAATTTTAAAGATAATTGCTTTCATTAGTCATTAGAACTGGCTGCTTTCTGGAAGCTGGCGGGCTTCGACCCAATACAGGTCGGCGTCGTGACGAGAGAGAAAGTCTTTGACGTCCTGCTCCGATTCGGTACGATGTCGGGTCCATTTGTTAAATTTCGACCGTTTCAACTGGCCATGCCACACAAGTCGACATCGGTTCAGTGACAAATCGGGCGGCGGCGGCGGAGGCCCCGACGACTCGGTCACTCTAGGTGGAGCACTTTCTGTCCATTTGATGCGATTAAGAAGCAGTTTTTGATAATGAGTGATCTCGCGAGCACCGCCCTCTACAATCACAAGCGTGAACGCCTCGTTGAATATAGTGACGCCGGTGAACTTGGACTGTACCGCATTGACGTTGACAAGATACTGATGCTTGGGATCAGACAAATTCTCAATCCGAAACACCGAGCAAAATATGCCCTTTTCCTTTTGGAGCTCGATCTTGGCCTGCTCCTTGATAAAACGCTGATCTGGTGTCAATTTGCGCGACTCGTTCTCTATTTCGTGAGCAGTTCGCCGTTTTGCGACTTCTTCCTTGGCTTTCATCTCCATCAATGTTGGGTCTCTGATAGCTTCTGTAGCATAAACCGACATAACATTAGATGGTTTGATCTTGGGCGGCGGCGCCGGGTCGAGTCCTAGACGAATTCTATCCTGTTTTTCCTTTCGCTTCTCAAATCGTTCATTTTTGCGTCGCCGTTTTATCTCTTTCTTGGTAAGATATACACGCTGTTCCTTAGGAAGCAGCTTTTCCCATGGCGGTGGCACTGGAATTGGATGCTGAATATATTCGGTGATGGCGTCTGTGTTAGGATCGACCGCACCATATTCCCCATTGAGGGCAATCGTCTCATCCCACCACTCAATAGCGGGAGGTGGGTCTCGTTTATACAGACGCTCACCGGCGTTGTTGTCAATT
Organism: Tardiomyces digboiensis; assembly: GCA_030570855.1. Taxonomy (NCBI): domain Eukaryota; kingdom Fungi; phylum Ascomycota; class Dipodascomycetes; order Dipodascales; family Trichomonascaceae; genus Tardiomyces; species Tardiomyces digboiensis. Next base: position 4,100 of record JAJLWU010000715.1, on the reverse strand, counting down.
TTTGAGGACTTTTGCCTTGCTGCTTCTTGTTCAGCTGCTTGGCGTTCTAGTTCTGCTTGCCGTCGCAACTCCTCCGCTTGTCTAATGTATTTTCCATGCTCATTAAATGCTAAACCGCGTGCTCTTCTCCGTGGCTCTTCTGGGACAGCCATAGGATCAAAGTAAGGGTTCTTGGACAACGAATCCTTACGATTCTGCTTTTGTTGTTGACGAGTTTCCACACGCGATGTTGTGTCTCCCGACAACAGAGGATGCAATGGAACATTTAGACCAAGGCCCCGGGACAGACGCTCGCTGGATTCGTCCTTTTTCGACTCCTTCTCGACATTATCAACCTTGGCGACGTCAGTTTTGGCCTGGAGAGCAGCCTTGCGTTGCTTTAGCTTCTCTAGCATGGCGGCCGCACTACTGCCAGACCTGGACTGAAGTGTGCCTTGTTGCCCTGGAATGTCTCCATTATCTTTTTGACCCTGAGTTGCTGGAACTGGAGAACTATTCACATTGCCTTCGTCGCCGCCACGCTGCCGACCACCCGCTTTCTTAGCTAATTCCGCCTTCCGCTGACGGACCTTCTCCAGAAGTGCTGAAGCACTATTACCATTCTCTAGCCTCGGTCTCTTTGCGTCGTTTCCCGTATCACTCGCCTGTCTTTTTCTGCCGTCGGGCATGGCGCGAATACAATTGGTAGAACTGGGCCATCTAGCGATATCTTTGTGAGTGCCAATAATTTTAACTTATAATGATCCGTCAGTAATATTCAAGATTAGACTCAACCGGTAGTAACTTATTTGTACGAGCCCCAAGTCAAAAGAAGTGGCTGACCGAATTAAAAAGTATGAAAACAACAGCAGAGATTATATATCTCGTAAAACAAGCCCGTTTATATGTGTCTATTTTGAAATGACGATCGTGGTCCAAATACTTACTATCAGCTGCCCTATAGTCAAGAATAACTATACGAAGCCTTTAGAAAAGAGATATAAGAATGGGCACAATACATTGCTAAATTAAGCTAGAGCTAACAAGCTACGGTGCAGAGGTTTCTGAATTTCAATATATACGCAACGCGCGCCTGCCTCGCGATGCGGCTGAAAAAGGTCTTCAACGAGGCTGAAACAATTTATTTCGCCGAAACAAAAAGCTACTAAAGGCATGCTTGAATGAATGGTCAGCTTGTACATGGATTGATAACGACACAGAGAGTATTTCTAAGGAGTTCCCAAATGCCAAAAGGGCTGTCTTCCAACTGGAAGGCGCTACAGGCGCGCATAGATTCTGGCGACCTCGAAGTCAAGGAGAAATCGAGGGTTAGAACTAAAAGAGCCCGTCACGATAGCATTTCTAATATAAATGGAGAAGGGGTTATTCGGAAAAGAAGCAAGAGTGACAGATTGGCGCAAGGCGGTGTGTCTTTGAACAAAGTTATGGCTGGATCGTCGAGCCACGGTCAAAATAGTTTGAATCTCCAGGGGCCCCTCAAACCTCTGAACTTTTTGTTGAACGAGGATGCGACATTATCTGTGGATAAGCCTATACAAATAGCAGAATTTACAGAGCGCCAAAAAAAACCTGGCCGATACATCGCAATCGACGCCGAGTTTGTTGGAATAGGCGACGGTCGGCGGTCTGGTCTCGCACGCGTCTCAATCGTCAACTATTATGGATACACGTTGCTCGATACATATGTGCGTCCAAAAGAGAGGGTGCGCGACTGGCGCACCTGGGTGTCTGGAATCCGGCCCTCGCATATGAGGAACGCCGTCACCCTCGAGGAAGCTCAAGCAAAGGTTGCAGACCTGATCAAGAACCGCATTGTTGTTGGCCACGCAATCAGAAACGACTTTTCCGCTCTCAAGCTCTCTCACCCACACTCATCTGTGCGCGATACTTCATCATTACCAGCATTTAGAGCATTATCGAATGGCCAGTCGCCTGGTCTCAAGAGACTGTCAAGGGAGATCCTCAAAATCGACATTCAGACGGGCCAGCATTCATCAGTCGAAGATGCACAGGCGACGATGCTTCTCTTTCGCCTGTACAAGCATGAGTTTGAGGTTCTTACGCTTGGTAAGAAAGCGCGAGCCCCCTTGCCTAACGACATCTGACCTGACCACTATTTTACTACTGCATTTACTCACGTACCCACGTATTATTAGACATTGTATATACGATGGATGGGCAGTAACACCAGACAGTAATGACGCCATGCATATGTGAGTACCGATCTTACGAGGAACTTCACCAGAGCAAAAAAAAAAATCTCAGAAGATCCAAAAAAAAAGACAATTCAAATCGTATCATGAATAAATACTGATCTGTCGTTAAAAGGAGATTATGGTTTTCTCAATCAGGTCAACAAGCAGACGTGCAACCGATTCAGGAATGGGCGCCTTTGATACAGTGGGAAATTCAAGATTTCGGTCCAAAATCGTTGCTCCAAAGCCTTCGCGCTCAAGAAGGTTCTTGAATTGAGCCCTGTGGTATGCGAGTCTCGAGAACTCCTCCCGGTTGTCCAATATGGACACGGCCGTACCAAGCATAGATTCCATGATTGGATGCTGCGAGCCAAAAGCCGCAAGTTTGATAACACGCGGCCGTACCATGGCGTACACCATGTATTTGTAACTCGTCTTGCCCTTGAAGTTGCGAAGACTTTCAAGAAACCTAACTCCAAGAGCATCGTACTCGCTGCACACGCAGAAGAGCTGTCCACCAATGTACAAAGTAAGGAGAGAACCGAGCGTATCTGCATCGAGATAGTCGACTAGGAGGCGTGGCATTTCATCCTTAGTGTATGCTTCGATATGTGCATCCGGATATCCCGCAATCCATAGCAAGTCCTTGAGTTCTGCTGGATTCGGCGAAACGAGATACAGGAAGTAAAGATAGCAACAGAAGGGTGGCGGATATCCCTTGGCACTACCTCCGTAGAGGCTATTATTATAGTAGTTCTTGGAGCTAAGTTCCAAAAACGTTTCCAGAGCCTTGAGTACAATTGGCTTCGTAGTGGCTCGCTCAACGCCCTTGAGAACAACGTAACAGAGTGCAAGGTCAAAATGATCCTTTGTAAATTGAACCTTGAGCAATTTTTCAACTTCGGGCCAAACTTCACTAAAGTCGCTATCCCGGAGGCTGTTGTACAATGTTTCGGGCATTCCAAACGGCCTTAGCATGCCGCGATTATCCATGGCTTTGAGACTAGCGACCATTAAGGTCACTGCATAGTTGAATACAACTGCGTTATCCGACACCAGGAGTGCCACACTTATCCAAAAGAGCCTTGTAACATAATTCGATTCTTCCTGAAGACCATCAACCATCTTCGAGAGGCAGAATAAAGTACAGGATGAGAAATCTTCCACCAGTTCAGGTTTATCGAGAAGCAAAGACCCACGCAAGACTTGTAGCACTCTGGTCACGACGACATCCTCCACATCCAGTTTAGCTAGACATCCTAGAATCAAGAAAGATCGGCATTGCAGTGACGGATTCTCGACAAAACAAGCAGTCATTGCGAATGAGCTCCATCGAGTGCGCCATACGTTGGCCTCTGGTACAGTGCCCACAATGCTTAGCATGTCAAGCAGCATTGTGCAACAATTCTCGATATGCGTAATAGCAGTAAGAACAAAGTAGTCGTAGGTAATATCTCGCATTTCATCATTTAGTCCAAACATCAGGCGGCCCCGCGACGAAATCATCTCATTCCAGACGGCAAGAACGCGTTCCTTTTGCTCATGTGATAGCTTTGAGGAGCACGAAAAAGAGTGAATCACGTTTATTACCAAGCTGTGAAGTGCCTGGCGAAAGTGATAATCGCCCGAGTACAGCAGCGACGTCACCAAAAAGAAAATGTCAGGCAAGTACGTCTCCACGATGACAAGTGACTCAAAGCTCAATACTGAGATCAGTTTGACAAGCGCCACGATCTCCATCCAATTTGGATGATTGACTAGAGACCGTTCATCGCTCAGCGGCTTGCTGAGAAGCGTACGACATTTTGTGAGTACCGTGCCAGCAATACTCAGAGTCGGAAACGACGTAACCACTGCTAAGACGTCTTCAATGTTCTCTTGCTGGATACCTCTGTCAACCGCAAA